>PVJL010017953.1:0-17084 GCA_004026885.1 Lyroderma lyra
CTTTTTTTCTTTGCTTTCAGTTTTATATTCCGCATATGAGTGAAGTCATGCAGTTCTTTGTTTTTTCTGTCTGGCTTATTTCACTTAGCATGATGATCTCCAGGTCCATCCATTTTGTCGCAAATGGCAATATTTCATCTTTTCTTACAGCTGAGTAATATTCCATTGTGTATATGTACCACAGCTTCTTTATCCAGTCGTCTGTCACAGGGCACTTTGGTTGTTTCCATGTTTTGGCCACTGTGAACAGCGCTGCAATGAACATTGGGGTACATAAGTCTTTACGGACAAAGGTTTTCAAGTTTTTTGGGTAGCTCACCAGTAGGGAGATTGCTGGGTCATATGGTAACTCCCAGTTTTCTGAAGAACCTCTGCACGGTCTTCCACAGTGGTTGTACCAATTTGCAATCCCACCAGCAGTATGTGAGACTGCCTTTTTCTCCACATCCTCTCTAGCACTTGTTATTCCTTGTCTTGTGGATAACAGCCATTCTCACAGGTGTGAGGTGGTATCTCATCGTGGTTTTGATTTGCATTTCCCTGATAGCTAGTGAGGATGAGCATTTTTTCATATGCCTGCTGGCCATTTGTATTTCTTCGTGGGAGAAGTGTGTGTTTAATTCTTCTGCCCACTTTTTAATTGGGTTGTTTGTTTTTTTTGTTGTTGTTAAGTCTTATTAGTTCTTTATATATTTTAGATATTAGACCTTCATCTAATGTGTTATTTGCAAATATTTTCTCTCATTCAGTTGGCTGTCTCTTTGCCTTGTTGATGGTTTCTTTTGCTGTGCAGAAGGTTTTTAGTTTGATATAGTCTCATTCACTTATTTTTGCTTTTACTTCCCTTGCCTTTGAGGTCAGGTTCATGAAGTCTCCCCTGAGTCCTAGTTCTATAAGTTTAGTGCCGATGTTTTCTTCTATGCAGTTTATTGTTGCAGGTCTTATATGAAGGTCTTTAATCCATTCTGAGTTAATTTTTGTATATGGTGAGAGTTCACAGCTCAGGTTCATTCTTTTGCGTATGTCTTTCCAGTTTTCCCAGCACCACCTACTAAAGAGGCTGTCTTTTCCCCATTGCATGTTTTTTGCACCTTTATAAAAAATTATTTGTCCATAAATTCATGGATTTCTTTCTGGGTTTTCAGTTCTGTTTCATTGGTCTATATTTCTGTTTTTCTGCCAATACCAAACTGTTTTCACTATTGATGCTTTGTAATATAAATTGAAGTCAGGGAGTGTAATGCCACCAACCTTATTCTTTTCATGTAGTATTGCTTCAGCAATTCAAGGTCTTTTATGGTTCCATATAAATCTGATAATTCTTTTATCTATTTTGCAAAAGTATGATTGTGGGATTTTGATGGGTATTGCATTAAATCTGTAGATTGCTTTGAACAGAATGGCCATTTTAACAATGTTAAGTCTTCCTATCCATGAACAGAGGATATTTTTCCATTTCTTAATGTCTGTTTCAATTTCTTTCAAAAGTGTCTTATAGTTTTCTGTGTATAAGTCTGTCACATTCTTTGTTAAGTTAATTTCCAGGTATTTCATTCTTTTTGTTGTGATAGCAAAAGGAATTGACTCCCTCATTTCTTTTTCTGAGGATTCATTGTTTGTATGTAGGAATGCTGTTGATTTTTGTACATTGATTTTGTATCCTGCAACTTTACTATATTCGTTAATTGTTTCTAATAATTTCCTGGTGGAATCTTTGGAATTTTTTATATAAAGGATCATGTCATCCGCAAATAGTGACAATTTGACCTCTTCTTTCCCAATTTGGATACCTTTTATTCCTTTCTTTTGCCTGATTGCTGTGGCTTGAACTTCCAGTAGTATATTGAATAGCAGTGGTGACAGGGGGCATCCTTGTCTTGTTCCTGATTTTAAGGGAATAGGCTTCAGCTTTTCCCCATTCAGAATAATGTTAGCTGAGTGTTTGTTATATTTATGGCCTTTATTATGTTGAGATACTTTCTTTCTGTACCTTATTTTATTTAGTGTTTTGATCATAAATGGATGTTGTATCTTGTTGAAAGCTTTTTCTGCATTAATTGATATGACCATGTGATCTTTATCTTTTATTTTATTTATGTGGTGTATCACATTGATTGATTGTCATATGTTGAACCATCCTTGTGCTCCTGGGATGAATCTCACTTGATCATGATATATGATCTTTTCAATGCATTGTTGTATTCTATTTGCTAATATTTTGTTTAGGATTTTTGCATCTGTGTTCATCAGAGATATTGGTCTATAGTTTGTGTGTGTGTGTGTGTGTGAGTGTGTGTGTGTGTGTGTGTGTTGTCTTTACCAGGCTTTGGTATTAGGGTAATGTAATGTTGGCCTCATAGAATGAGTTAAAAAGTATTGCTTCCTCTTCAATTTTTTGGAAGAGTTTGAGGAGAGTAGGCATTAATTCTTCTTTGAATGTTTAGTAGAACTCATTGGTGAGACCATCTGGTTCAGGGCTTTTGCCTTTAGGGAGATTATGCATAGCCATTTCAATCTCTTTGCTATTGATTGGTCTATTTAGATTATCCAGTTCTTCTTGGTTCAGTCTAGGTAGGCTATAAGTTTCCAGAAACTTGTCCATTTCTTCTAGGTTGTTAAATTTCGTGGCATAAAGTCCTTTATAATATTTTCTTATAATCTTTTGTATTTCTGTGTTATCAGTAGTAATTTCTCCCCTTTCATTTCTAATTTTGGATATTTGTGTTTTTTCCTTTCATCCTTTAATTAGACTAGTCAGGGGTCTGTCAATTTTGTTGACTTTCTCATAGAACCAGCTCTTTGTCATATT
The DNA here is from genome assembly GCA_004026885.1 of Lyroderma lyra. Lineage (NCBI taxonomy): Eukaryota > Metazoa > Chordata > Mammalia > Chiroptera > Megadermatidae > Lyroderma > Lyroderma lyra. The sequence goes on from PVJL010017953.1 coordinate 2,810, forward strand.
AATTTTTTCTATTGTCCTTCCATTCTCTAATTGGTTTAGCTCTGCTTTAATTTTTATTATTTCTTTCCTTTTGCTGACTTTGGATTTTATCTGCTCTTCTTTTTCTAGTTCTTTAAGATGGGATGCTAAGGTGTTTACTTGTGGTTTTTTTTTTTTGTTCCTTAAGATAAGCCTGTAATGATATAAATTTCTCTCTTATTATCACTTTCGCTGTGTCTCAATAATTCTGATATGTTATATTTTCATTGTCATTAGTTTTTATATATTTTTAAATCTCTGCTTTTATTTGTTCTTTTATCCAGTCATTTTTTAAATAAGATGTTGTTTAATCTCCATGTATATGTGGTTTTTTTCTGCTTTCCTTTTACACTTGATCTCCAATACCAAAGCTTTGTGGTCTGAGAATAAACTTGGTATGATTTCAATCTTCTTGAATTTGCTGAGGCTACTTTTATGTCCCAGCGGATAGTCTATCCTTGATAATGTTCCATGTGCACTAGTAAAGAAGGTATAATCTCTTTTTGCTGGATGAAGTGTCCTGTAAATGTCAATTATGCCCAATTGCTGTAATGTGTCATTTAGAGCTGATGTTTCCTTATTTATTTTCTGTTTGGATGATCTGTCCATGGCTGTTAGCAGGGTGTTTAAGTCTCCCACAGTGATTGTGCATTTTTCAGTTTCTCCTTTCAGATCTGTTAGTAGTCACTTTGTATATTTTGGTGCTTCCTGGTTGGGAGCATATATATTAATTAATGTGAAATCTTCTTCTTGTATTGTGCCTTTTATCATTATGTAATGTCCATCTTTGTTTTTTACTATTTTTTTTAATCTGAAGTTTATTTCATCAGATATCAGTATGGCAATTTCTGCTTTTCTCTGGTTACCATTTGCTTGGAGTATTGTTTCCCATCCTTTCACTCTGAGTCTGTGTTTGTCCATATGGCTGAGGTGTGTCTCTTGGAGACAGCATATGGATGGGTTTTGTTTTGTTGTTGTTGTTATTGTTGTTGTTGTTGTTGTTTTATTTTTTTTATTTTTTGGAGAAAATTTACCCCAGGGGATGACGAATGTTTTGTAATAAGTGTGAGCAATTGGCTGAAGGAAACAACTTTTATCTTTGCTACTGGTTATCTGGAATCTGCTGGGTTTTGTTTTTTTAATCCAGTCTGCTACTCTGTGTCTTTTTATTGGTTAGTTCTGTCCATTAACATTTAGAGTGATGATTGATATGTGAGTATTTCCTGTGGCCATTACTTATTTATTTGTTTGTTTTTGTTTTATTTTTGTTTCTTTTTTGTTGTCCCAACTTTATTCCATTTTTCCTGATGTTTTCTTTCAGATTGAAGAGCCTCCTTCAATATTTCTTAAGTGCTGGCCTTGTGCTGGCAAATTCCCTCAGCTTCTGTGTGTCTGAGAAGGTCTTTATTCCACCTTCATATCTGAAAGGTAATTTTGCTGGATAATTTATTCTTGGCTGGAAGTTTCTCTCTTTTAAAGTTTTGAATACTGGATTCCACTCCCTCCTGGCTTGTAGAATTTCTGCTGAGAAATCTGATGCCAGCCTGATGCATTTTCCTCCAAAAGTTATAGTTCTTTTTTCCCTGGCTGCCTTGAGAATTATCTCTTCATCTTTAGTTTTGGACATCTTTATTACCATGTGTTTTGGAGAAGATCTGCCAGGTCCAGGTATCTAGGGGACCTGTTTTCTCCATGAACTTGGGGTTCCAGATCTTTCCATAGATTTGGAAAGTTCTCATGTACTATTTGTTTGAGTATGCTCTCTGTAGAGCACTCTGCTCCTTTTTCTAATCCTTTATCCTGATGTTGTTTTGTCTCATGGAGTCAGTTCTTGCAGAGTTCTTTCGATCCTTTCGGTTCTGTATTTCCTCTCTTCCTCTTTCTGAGCTGTTTCCATGTTCTGATCTTCGATATCACTAATTTTTTCCTCCATCCGGTTGGCCCTGTTTCCTATGGCAGTTATTTCATTTCTCACTTCTTTTTTTTTTTTTTTTTTTTTTTTTTTTTTTTTTTTTTTTTTTTTTTTTTTTTTTTTTTTTGGTATGTGGGTAGTTCCCTAGTTGGAAATCAAACCCAGGCCACAGCGTTGACAGCGCCAGTGCTGAAACCTTAAGCCACTACACCACCAGGGAACTCCTCTCACTTCTTTTATTGTATTATTTATCTCTCACATTTACATCTCTATCTTTCTTATGTTTTGAATTTCTCTGTTAAATTGTTCCTTTTGTTCATGGATTTCCTTTCTTACGTAGTTCATCTCAGCTATGGAGTTCTGCCAGTATGTTTTCATTTCTCGCAGAGCCTTTAGAATGGCTACTTTAAATTCTCGGTCGCTTCTAGGTCTGAGAAACTGTCTTCTGGATAAATTTCATATTCTTTCTGAGCAGTTTTAGTTTTTAAGGAATTCATCCTGTCTGCTGGGTTCTCCCTCTTTGACATGAAGGTATTATGTTCAGCAGAGCCCAGGAGCCCTGATTAGTATTTTTGTGGTGTCTTGCTGTACAGCAGACACTAGGTGGCTCTGAGGGCCAAGTTTTGGGAGAGAGTGGTGTTGTTTATTTCTTATTTCTGGTCTCCTGCCACGTTTGGAGGCAGTGCGCATCTATCTCAGGTCCCTTTGCTCCTTGAAGTTAGTTAGTTCATTGGGTAGGCTGTAGGAGAGGGGAGAGGCCAACAAAAAGTATGCTGGGGCATCTCCACCTCCTGCCCTATGCTAGGGTAGCTGAGTTATGCCGACCAAGGTTGCTCTTGCTGACTGAGTCAAATGCTATTCAATCCACCTTTCTTCCCGGGCCTGCTCCAGCAACCACCTGTTGGGGCGGAGTCTGCAGGCTCACACTGCTTTTAGGCCCCAGGGGAGTGCGTGCAGGTGCATGCACCACAAATCCAAAGCTGTGGGCCTGACCTCAGGCAGTATGAAGGCAGCCGGCTCACCTTCACAGTGGGCCGGGAACAGGAACTGCTGCCCTGTGTAGGATCTGTGTGATCTTGTGCTGTGGATCACGAGGGTGCTGGAAGCCGAGGTGCTGTCTCTGGGGACCCACCTTAGCCTGTGGCTGTTTAGAGTCCTCACTTAGCCTTCTTGTTACTCAAAAGCTTCAGAGACTGACTCCCAAGCTCTGTCCCCAACACGCTGCTCTAAGGCCTGGCTCCCATACAGTCTCTCACCATTCTGCCACTTTGCTGGGTTTCACTCTTGTCGCCTCTTGACCTCCCCCCTCCCATGCACTGTGCTGCTCCTGGATAGTCAGCAGTGATCAGGTGTTATCGTGATCTGTCTCTGCTCCCTCCCCTCTCTCCCGCTCACCCCCTTCTCTCCAACCTTTAGGTGTTTACTTGCAATGCGTGGATTTCTCAGCTGATGTTGTGTCACTTAGGGTCCTCTTTCTTGGCTCCTGGATGGCTGTTCAATTGTGTTTTCTGGGAGAGGCTTTAGGGACCTCCTCTCCCGTTGCCATCTTGCTCCTTGTCTCTTCCCATACCAGTTTTACATATTCTTGTATAGTTTAAAGAACTATAAACACGTTGAAATTAGAACCTGAAGTACCGGGAATCAAAAATCATGGGATGAGGTAGTCAATGATGTAGCTTATATGCACATCACCCCACTGCCCTCTTTCCAGAGGCCTAGATCTGTATCTTGTGCAGTGGTCCTTGAATTTTAGTTAAAAGGGAAATATAAATATGAGCATATTACTTACAAATGATTTATGTAGAATATCTTATAAGTCTACATATTCTTACATTGCTTACCTTCACTTCAACTACATGTAATCATATATAGACATTTTATCCTCTATTTGTGAGTTGAGCACCAAGAACGTTTTACAGGACAAACTAGAGCTTGTTTGAAAAGAAATAACAGAAATTAGAATTCAGTTGAGGTCCAAGGACAGAAACTCTTGGAAGTATTTTAGTAATTGAGATTAAGACAATAGGAAGACAGATTACCTTTTAAAGGAGTTGATATTTCCTCCTTGCTCATTATTTTAGTCACAGAAAAGTATACATGGGTGGCTGGGGTTGATTGTTGAATTCTCACACAGGCATCAAGAGAAATTGTTGTAGCTATCTTAATAATGTTAAGTCTTCCTACCTGTGAACACGGAATAGCTTTCCGTTTCTTGAAGTGTCCTCTTCAATTTCTTTCAAAAGTATCCTAGAGTTTTCTGTGTAAGTCCATCACGTTCTTTGTTAACTCCCAGGTATTTTACTTTTTGTTGTGATCACAAAAGGTATTGATTCTCTCATTTCTTTTTCTGAAGATTTGTTGTTTGTATATAGAAATGCAATTGATTTTTATACATTGATTTTGTATCTTGTGACTTTACTGTATTCATTTTTTGAGTCTTTGTCTATATAAAGGATCATGTCTTCTGCAAATAGTGACTTCTTCTCTCCCAATTTGGAGACATTTTATTCCTTTATTTTGCCTGATTGCTCTGGCTAGAACTTCCAGTACTATATTGAAGTCAACTGATTTTTGACAACCCAATGAAAGAATGATGCTCTTTCATCAAGTGTTACCGGAAAAAGTGAATATCAACATTGTTTCAGGGTGCTCATTTTTATAAGGTGTTGCTAAGTACTTTCCCAGAGTGGCCATAATACTCATATTTTCACTCCCATCACCAGTGTCTAAGGGTCCTGGTAGGTCAACATTTATATCACACCTCAGTGTTTCTGACTATGTATCTTAGCTATTCTGTGTATATGTTGATACATGTGATTTGCTGTTTATTTTCCTGAAGATATATGAAGCTGAGAAACTTTTTAAAGATTACTATACATTTAGATATCAATGTTTGTAAGTAACTCATTAATGTTTTTTGCTTCTTTTTCTGTTGCTGTTAGCAGTTATCTTACAGATTTATATGTATTTATTAAGTGATCTGAGTATCAGTCCATTGTCTCACTTAGGCATTGCAAATATCTTCTACTATGCCCATTGTGTGGTTTTGTTTTTTTACTCTCTTGCTGGTGTCTACAAGGAACAGAAGTTCTTAACTTTAATGTATCTCAATGTATCTATATTTACATTCATTTCATGGTGGTGTGTCCATTTGATAAAATACTTGCCTCTAAGAAAACTAATAAGGTAGTCTCTAATGTTTTTTTGCAGAAGTAATTGACTTATTTTTCATATTTTGATCTCTAGTTTACTGGATATTGGTGATTGTATATGGTGTGAAGCAGGTATGCAAGTTCACGTTGTTCCATAGACTTACCCAATTGTTCAAGCAACACGTGTTTAAAAGGCAATTATCTCCCCACTGTACTGCAAGGATCTTTGTCATGATTCACACGTGGTCTAAGTCTGGATTCTTAATTCTGCTCTATTATATGAGGTATCTCTAATATTTAATTTCTCAAACCTCCAACATCTTCATCTGGCTCTGTGAATGTCTGGTTACCCACCCCCACCTCCCATATCTAAGTGAGATGAATTTTTATGACATCTGTGGTGTTGTTATGACTGTGTTGCAAAGGAGGGAAGTAAGGGCAAGAGAGGAAGTAGCCAGCTCAAATGTCCTTCAACCATTCAGGAAGTGTTAGTGCCACAATTGATATTTATAGCATGTGTGTGCATGTGTGCTTGTGTCTGTATTGCTGTCTTTGAACAGAAACTCTCATGAATGTCAATCTTGTCTGTATCCTGAAGAATCTCCAGAGTATGAAGTGGAGAGTGACACCCAAAATGGAAGGTATTCTGAAAAAGCAGAAAAGAATCAAATAATTTGCCTCAAAGAGATGGAGACAGATCCTTCCATGCACAGAAACAGAAAGTCAGACAGAATCTGTGTAGAAACAAATTTCTAGGACCAGGAGAAGGTGCCAAGCTTTCCTGTGGGAACAGAAGTGTATTGCACAAACCCCCAGGCTTCCCCCTTCCCCCATCCCTGGGCTCACTGTCTCTAAGGGCACTTTGGTGTCTGCAGTCAACCAAGTCAAGGAGGGAAAGTCACCCTTCACACCCATTAAGGCAGTGGTCACATTCACCATTGTCCCAGGTTCTGAGCTCCAGGCCCTTACTCCCTTCTCCAGTTCACCTTCCACATATCAGTATAGCTCCCATTTCAGAATTTGTTCATTTTCTGCTTAAAATCCTTCACTGGCTCCAGGGAAAATCCAGACTCTTCTTTTTGAGCTCAAGGCTGTTCATGATCATCCAGATATGACTCAGCTCTCACTTCTGCTTCCCCCTACCAGATGGGTAATTTTACCATTGGAACGCACACACCTGCCCCAAGCCATTCAACACTTCTGTGCTTTCCTAGGCCTGCTTTTTAAGAACCATTTAGACCTAGCATATCCTCTCCCAAAACCCCAGATAAATCCACAAGACAAGAAGCAATACTGAGAGTTTTTCTTCTCACTGCTCTTCTCTAAATGTGTTTGTGACTGTTAAGGGGTATGTGAAGATTACACAGTAAATCCATATAAAATATTTTTGTAACATTCTTTGACATGCAATATTGGGGTCAATTATTGTTGATAGGTTATTTTTATTTATGACTTTGCATTTCTCTAGTCCATTTGTAATACAGTGGCACATATGATCTTCATAAATCATTCTGACCATAAGAGTTCATTCCTTATATGCTCTTCTTCTCTCAAAGACATAGTCCATCGTCCTTGTATGGTGGACAGCACCAGAAGACAAGTCACCAAGCTGCCACCCCCTCTTTTGTCCTCCATTTACTGAAGGCTCTATGACTTTTGGGTTCTCTCAAATGCTCTTTCCTCTCTAGAATGTTCTCACTCCCAGCCTTAGGTTGCCACCTCCTCAAACAACCATTTCCTCAACAACACTCTAGTCACGGTCCTTAGTTGTTCTCATATTTTCTCTTTTTTCTCATTTGTAAATAAATTAGTTGCAAAATTAGCATTTTAATGCCCATAGTCTGCTAATCAGAGGTTAATACAGGTTTCCTGGGTCACAGATGTATTTTGGTTCTGGCACAACTGTCAGGCAAGTTGTAGGTGATCAATAATTATTTGTTTATGTACTAGTCAAAGACAGAAAGTAAATTCCATTTGTGAAGGGCTGAGGAAATAAGTGGTGTGTCCTATTTAGAGCCAGCCTGTCAAACCTAGGACAAGAACCTGGGTCACTCTCTCTCTTAACAGGGGTTCAGACCAGGCACACAGTCCTAGGAATCACATGAGATGTCAGATCTGGGCTGATGATCTCTGAGGACCTGGCTTCCTGCTGTGCCCTCATCATCCTGAGGAAACCCAGAGCTGTGTTCAGGGAGAGACCGTCCCATTGCAGTGGGTCCACAGCTGTGGGAACCCGGGAGGGCAGTGGCAGCACCTGACTCACCACATCCTGTACATCTCTGTCCTTCAGACCTGGGGATCTTTTCCATCTGCACAGTGGGAGCACTCAGAGTGGGAGCCATGATGTCCATTCTCTCTGCTCTTCTCAGCCTTGTTCAGTTGTGGAGAGGGGAGAGGGCAGTGGGAGAGGAAGGCAAGGCACATACTCCCTTGTTTAAGGTGAACCTCAGGCTCAGAAAGCTAGGGGATAGGGCCCTAATGGGAAGAGAATCAGCACAGATGTCCAGGTGCAAATCTCTCACAAGGAACTGTCTTCCAGGGCTGAGTCTGGATCAGAGGACCTGCATGCAGATAGGTAAGCCTTCCCCAGGTTCCATGTCCCACCTCTTACTTTAGTCTTTGGGACTCAGGAGAGAACACAGCATTTCTGGAATGAGGTGACAAAATGAGAGGGAAGTGGGCTAAGCTGGGAACTAGGGGTGAGGAAGGTCTTTGTAACTCAGCTTCTGGTTTCCTTCCAGGGTTCCTCCCCAAACCTACCATCTGGGCTGAGCCAGCCTTGGTCATCCCCTCGGGAAGTTCTGTGACCATCTGGTGTCAGGGAACCATGGAGGCCCAGGAGTATTATCTGTATGCAGGAGACATATATCCTGCCTTGGAAAGACAGAAGTCTTTTGAGCCCAGGAACAAGGCCAAGTTCATCATGAAACACTTCTATCCAGGGATCTATCACTGTAGCTATCATAGCCTTGCTGGCTGGTCAGAGTGCAGTGATCCCCTGGAGTTGGTGATGACAGGTGAGAAGACACTTATGGTCTCAGCCTCAGACTTTGCCCTCAGTAAGGAGGTCTGCACTCAGGGTGTCTCCCCTCTCACAGCTCAGCCCTGAAAGGTGTGAGAGCAGTGTAAGCCCCATTTAACACAATGACTCCTTCTCTCCTAGGAGTCTATAGCAAACCCAGCCTCTCCGCCCTGCCGAGCCCTGTCATGACCTCAGGAAAGAATGTGACCCTCCTGTGTGGCTCATGGGAGGGATTTGACAGGTTCATTCTTACTAAGGAAGGAGAACACAGGTTCTCCTGGACCCTGGATGCACAGCGACTCCCCAGTGGGGATTCCCAGGCCCTGTTTTTTGTGGGCCCCGTGAACCCCAGTCACAGGTGGATGTTCACATGCTATGGCTACTACAGGAAGTACCCCCAGGAGTGGTCAGACCCCAGTGACCTTCTGGAACTCCTGGTGGCAGGTGAGGAACCTCTGACCCCAACCTTTCCAAGTTTATTCAGCTCAGGGCTCTGTCTCCAGAAGGGTTCTGAGTTGGTATGAAAGTTGGAGGGATCTAGGGATGATCATCTAGTGAACATCTGTTCCTCAGAGACTCTCCCACTCCTTCCCACCCTTCCTCCATTATCTGGGGTTGAGAAGGTGTAGAGTGGGCAGCTGGAGGGTCCAGGGGAGGCCACAGAGCACATGTAGATGAAGAGTCTATATGAGGTCAGGACTCCAGGATCAAGCCCAGCTCCTCACTCCCTTTCATATCCTCATTCTCAGGACCCTCTGGGAGCATGAGCCTCCCATCCACAAGGCCCATCTTCATCTCTGGTGAGTCACTGGGACTCAGAGGGAGCACAGACCATGCCAGGACAGTTCTGAGTGTCTCAGAGGATCTAATGTCCCTTATATACTAAAGGACCAGCTTGTGTAATAGTGGGGGCTGGAAGTCAGGCACAGACGTGAGGGGATGACAGGGGTCCAGGAGCTCTGAAGAAAGCAGATGACAGATGACCAGTTATGACAGAGGAAATGTTGGGTACAGCCTGGTGGAGGAGCAAATAGGCTGATGTGGGGTGATGGCAGCCCCCATCTCTCACCTCCCATCCTGATCCTTAGGAGGCTCTAAAGATCAGTCCCCCACCACCTTGGAGTCAGGCCCACAGAAGGGTAAGTGAGGGTCTATGGGGAGATGCTAGGTGGGTCTACTGGAGGCAAGGGCTGAGTTATGCTGTGTTCAGGCACCTCTGGAGATGCTAATGTGGACACATCCTTCCCCTTTCTGAGTCTCAGTTTCTCCAAGTGTTAAAGGAGAGAATTGTGGCCCAGAGCTTAGCTTTTCTTTCAGTTCTGGTTCTGACCTACTGAGAGTGGAGGCCTCACAGTGAGTTCTTCAACATGTGATTTTATAGAACTTGCTGCCTCTGCAGCAGTGACAGTGACACTATGGGGAGGGACAGCCAGGACAGCGGCCTGGGGTTTTGAGCCCTTTCCCTCAGCTCAGGTACTCATCTCAGAGAAGACAGACAGTGTTAGAGTCAGGCCCCAGTCAGTTCCTGTCTTGGCTGCTCCTACTGTGGGGCCCAGGGTTCCTTTCTGTTCTCTGAGTGACAGGCTTATGTCTGTGAGGCGCCCTGTCCCATCCTGCTCACAGGCCTGCTGGGAGATTAGGTGCAATAAAGGGTCTGGTTCTCACAGAGCTCAGGAAGGCAGAGCCTCCAGCTGACCTTCTCTCGGGTGTCAGGGCCCTGCAGGGTGGAACCAGTTCCTGGTAGAGATGTGTGTCCACCCTACACCCTCACCCCTTCCCTTTTGCCACTGTGCTGGGGGGAGAGGAGAATAACAAGGAAGGACCCTCGGCTCCAGATGAGACATGGGCCAGGCCCTGATGCAGATAAGGAGCTCAAAGCAGAAGCTACTGTTCACCTGGGAGGCAGCATGAGAAAAGCACAGGGAACCCAAAATCCCAGGATCCACTCCCAGCCTTGCCACTTCCAGGCTGGGTGACCTACAACATGTGATTAACCTCTCTGTTCCTCAGTTTCCTCCTCTATAGAATGAGTGGACTGGGGTCAGTTATCCCTGGGTCCATGGTGTAGTGGTTAGGCTTCGGCGCTCTCAACGCTGGGTTTGATTTCCAGCCAGGGAACCACTCCCCCGCACCCCCACTCCCCAAAAAAGGAATTAGAGTGCATGGATGATGGGTCCTTGCACGTGCCTGGCATGCAGTTGGTGCTCAATTGAATGACATCACTGTCTCATCCATGACATCACCCCTGCCCAAGGTCTCAAAAGGTACCTGAATGTCCTGATCGGGTTCTCGGTGGCCCTTATCTTGCTGCTATCCCTCCTTCTTTTCCTCCTCCTTCGACACTGGAGTCAAGACAAGCACAGGACATCGGGTGAGTAGGGAACAGGGTGGCCAAGGTCACAGGAGGTGGTGGGCTCACCCTCGGGCCTACTGAGTGTAAGCATAGGATGCCTGGCCCAGGGAGACTAAATACTAGATTGAAAAGGTCAGTTTAGCAAAAGGCTTTTACAGAATCTCAAGTCAGAAAATCTAGAAATAAAACCATAATACAGCACATTTGTGCAAATTTAAGGTGTTCTTTCATCGTTTTCAGTCTCAGGAAACACTGGAACATACACGTGGGCGTGTGCTCAGGTTTCCTTCTTTCCTCTGGAGTCCCCCAGGGAGGGCGGGTGGTGCTAACCTCCCAGGGCTGGGACTGTCCCTCTTGACCAGCTCAGAAATAGCCTCATTTCCAACCTCCTACAGGGGCCGCAGACCCAGAGCCCAAGGACAGAGGCCTGCAGACCAGGTGATTCCTGCCCCAAAGACCCCCAGAACCCCACTGCCCCCGGCCTCACTTCTGCCCCTAACACTTCTGTCTTCTCCTCCCCCAGCTCCAGCCCAGCAGCCGATGCCCAGGAAGAGTCCCTCTGTGAGAGGAAGAGGGGGACAACTGAGGGGGGGGACACAGGGATTTCAGGAGGCTGGGAGGGTGTGGGGTCAGGGCTGAGAGGACTGAAATCCACACTGTGTGACCTGGCACCTCACCTCACCCCTGGGTTAGTGGCCCATCTGGGAGCAGGGCGGGGGCTGCAGTCCTGAGATCTCGGGGAACGCTGCCAGGAGACACACCCCTGTTCTGCCCCAGCAGATGCTGCCATGAAGGACCCACAGCCTGAGGAGGGCATGGAGCTGGACCCCAAGGTGAGACCCCTGTTCCTGTCCAGGCCACCAAGGACCTTGCTGTTGCCCAGTTTAATCTAATGGACAGTTCCTGTCCTCACTCACCCAGGTCTCAGCGGTGTCCCACACTGACTTCTCCTGCTGGGCACAAGTTTTTCTGCTGTGACTTCATTCCTCCTGGCTTCCTGGTGACCACATAGTCCCTCCTATGGTCCCTCCTTTGCTGGCTCCGCACCCTCTGTCTGACCTTCTGGTCGTTGGAAGCATGAATAAGTGGGTCCCCTCCACTCTCCTTCATCCATTCACCCAGCAGGTGTGATGAGGAGCTCACTGTTCATGGGCCCCATTTAGGTGCCGCGATGCAGCAGTGAGAAACCCCGTCTCCACACTCCTCGAGCTCAGCTGCTGGGTGAGGCAGACAACATGCAAACAAGTGGATAGCATCCTAGACAGCAAAGTGCTGTTGAAGAAAATTAAGCAAGAGGTGATGATAGAGTGTGTGGATTGAGGGGACAGAGGAAACAGCAGGAGCAAAGGTCCTGAGACAGAGCGTGCTTTTTCAGGACGATGCGGTGTATGACTGGAGCCAAAGGAGCAAGCGATAGTGTATTAGGATAACAGTCAGAACCGCAGAAGCATTCAGATGCCCTAAGGCTTAGAAAGTCCCTGAAGCTTCCATCAGGAGAGTAGGCTAATCTGATTTAAAGTTTTAAAGCATCACTCTGGCAACAGTGTGGAAATTGGAGGATTTCAGTAGTGGAATCAAAGAGACACTATTTCTATCCCATTGTCTTTCTAGCAGAACAGGCACAATAAAGACCCCCAGTAAGTAACATATGCTCAGGTGAACCTCTCGAGATCAAGACTCAGGCAGGGAGTGGCCCCTCTCCTTCTCCGCTGTCAGGGGTGGGAGGTGCTGGGAATGAAGGACAAACAAACAGAAGAGCCCAGTCAGGTGGGTCCCATCCTCTCCAGGCCTCAGGCTTCCCCCTAATCCCAAGTATGTACCTTCCTTGTCACTCTCTCCCCTGCTCCAGGCTTCGGCATCTGAGGCCCACCAGGATGTGACCTACGCCCAGCTGAACCATTTGACTCTCAGACAGGAGACAAGTGCACTCCCTTCCTCACCGTCAGAGGAGCCCCCAGGTGAACTCAATGTGTACACTGCTCTGGCCATCTACTAATCCCAGAAGGACCCACACCCCACACTGCAAACCCCACAATCCAGGGAGAGGGGTTGCAGGGACCCAGAAAGGCACAGGAGCTGCTTCCATGGACACTCAAGTAGCGACACTAGCCAGCCTGGGGACCTGATGTGGGCCAACAGAAGCTCCTGGAATCCTCTAGGAGTCACTTGATTCTACAGTCAAAGATAATTAATATGCCTACATTTCGGAAACAAAGCAACAAATTTCTCAGTAATCAATGAGTGACTTGTGGACCAAAATAGAAGTGAGAGAATGTTTTAAATTGAATGATAATGTAAATATACATCAAATTTATGAAATGGAAAGTTAAAAATCATGAATGACTATTAGAAAAGAAAAAGCTTTAAAAAATCAGTGTCCTAACCTATTACACAAAGAATTTAGAAAAAGATATTGTATCGAATTTGTAGGTTGATTGATAGATGAGTGAAGAAAGATGAGGCACTTATGTACAATGGAATATTACTCAGTCATAAAAAGAATGAAATCCTTCCATTTGTGACAATGTGGATGGATCTAGAGGATATTACGCTAAGTGAGATAAGTCAGAAAAAGACAAATACCACAAGATTTCACTTACATGTGGGATGTGTTTTTAAGTTAAATCAAATGAACAAACTAAATAATACAAAAACAGACTCATAGAAAATATAATAAGATCACACTGATGGTTGCAGAGGGAGGAGGTGGAAGGATGGGTGAAAAATGAAAGGAAATACAGTCAATGTATGATAACCTTGCATGAAGTGTGATGACCTTGCACGAAGGCAAATGGTTACTAGACTTCATGTGGTGAATCCATCATTAGATGTATAAATGACAAATTAATGTGTTGTACAACTGATACTAATATAATATTGTATGCCAACTAAATAAACATTTTAAATTTAAAAATTAATAAAGGAATAGCAAATTATTCTAAACAAAGGTGTAAGGAAGGAAATAATAATGACAAGAGTAGCTACTAATGAGACCCCCTCAAAAAGCAGAGGAAAGTCAATAAAGCCAAAAAATTCATTCTTGAAAACATTGATCACACTTATAAATCTTAGCCATAAAGCTCAAGAAAAAAGGAAGGATGCAAACATTTTCAATATTAAAAAATAAATCTGCAGATAGCACTACAAATCTTTTTTTAATTCATTTTTATTGATAGACGTATTGGGGTGACATTTGTTAGCAAGGATTACATAGGTTTCAGGCATACAATTCTACAGTGCATTGTCACCTTGTATAATAAGTTCACCACCTAATGTGACTTCTCTTTCCATCACCTTATATTTAGCTTCCCCCCTCCCACCCCCTCCACTTCCTCCCCTCCCTATCCTACTCGTCCCCAAATAAACGTTAAACTATTGATTGTGTCCATGGGTTGTTTGTTTCTTCATTTCTTTTTTCTTTGTTGCTTTCAGTTTTATATTCCGCATATGAGTGAAGTCATATAGTTCTTTGTTTTTTCTGTCTGGCTTATTTCACTTAGCATGATGATCTCCAGGTCCATCCATTTGGTTGCAAATGGCAATATTTCATCTTTTCTTACAGCTGAGTGATATTCCATTGTGTATATGTACCACAGCTTCTTTATCCAATCATCTGTCACAGGGCACTTTGGTTGTTTCCATGTTTTGGCCACTGTGAACAGCACTGCGATGAACATTGGGGTACATAAGTCTTTGCGGACAAAGGTTTTCAAGTTCTTTGGGTAGATCCCCAGAAGGGGGATTGCTGGGTCAAATGGTAGCTCCATTCCCAATTTTCTGAGGAACCTCCACACTGCCTTCCACAGTGGTTGTACCAG
>PVJL010017954.1:0-17093 GCA_004026885.1 Lyroderma lyra
ACACATGCAGTGGTTTACAACAGCACATGTTTATTATCTCTGTAAGTATTATTATCCACATTGCTGTAGGGGTAAACGCTGGGATGGCTCTGTGAGATTTTGTGCTTGGATTTTCACAGGCCCAAGTGGAGCTTGTTGTTGGCGGGCCTCCGATCATGGGACCTGGGAAGATCTCCTTCCAAGATCATTCAGGTTGGTGGCAGGATCCAGTTCTTTGCCCTAATAAGACTGAGGCTCTGTTTTCATGCTGACTGGCAGCCACAGCTGACATAGTTTCTCCTGGCCTCTTACAGTCCTTACATGCAGGACCGTATAGTTTGAGTCAGGAATTAAATGTTGACTCCTCACACTTGGCATCTCTGTAATTTCTGCCTCTTTTGCATCTCTCCTCTGTTTCCAGTCAGAGAAAGTTCTCTGCTTATAAGGGCTCATGTCATTACATTGGGCCCACCCAGATAGATAATCCAGTATATCTTTATTTTAAAGTTGGTTCCCCAACCTTATTACATCTGCAAAGTACCTGTGGCCATGTAACATAACATATTCACAAGTTTCACGGGTAGGCTATGAGTACCTTTATGGAGCAATTATCCAGTCTGCCACCAGGGTAGAGAACATCTTCCTGATGGACATGCCAGCTTGGGTATGAAAGGAAAAATATTTCACCACCATTCTCCTGAGTCTTCTCTGTATCTACCCCAGAGAAAAATCCAAGTTTTTCAGTGTGCCTAAAGACACCTGTACAAGTGTTCAGGCATGTTCTTCAGGTGGTGGGTAGCAGACACTCACAAGTTGTGATTTTGATCATGCAGCAAAAGAAGAAAATTCTCAGTATATTAAGATTATAAAGGTTATTGAAAAGGTCACGTAGAAAGGTGCTATAGATTGAAGAAGAGTGATCCCTCCCTGCTGAGACTTACATTGTCCTTTAGGAAATTAGTGTGATCTTGTGTTGGAAAACACTGGTCACGTGGTAGTTAGGCACTAGAAAATTTTTGAGTGTAGCAAAGCAATTTAGGCCTTCTCAGAATCTTCTCCAAGAACAAAGAGGACTTTTGAATAAGGAGCTTGAATACTGCACTTTTTGGTGACCTACTCTGTAACTGTTGGAGAGATCCAAGTGCTCATCCGTATGTGTCTTGCTCTCCTTCCTGGGCACATGGGGCATATCATCCAGTCCACTTGTATTAGGGTTTTGTGTGGTGGTTGTGCCACTGAAATATGAACAGAAGCGTGTATCATGTTTAGACCAAGGCATTTGAGAATCACTATGCTACTTCCGCTTTCTGTCCAATTCAGCAGCAAACGTGCAGTGCCTTTGTTGAGATATGCAGTCACATGATGAGAGTAGCCTAAATCGCAGGGCCACTTGGCAGTGGAGACCCCATCTACCCAAGTCAGATTTAATGTGCACAAGAAACAAACTTTTATAGTGTTAGGTCATTCAGATTCCAGGCTCCTTCCGTTACATCCACTGGCAGTTATCTGAATATCACACAGCTACTATTTCTGTTGTGAGTCTTACTGAATTATACTAATTACAAAAGAAATAGTGCACATATTGTTGATGCTAATAATTCTAAAAATATGGAGTATTCACAATTCTGGCTCCTTACTATGGTTCTGTAAAATCCAGGCCCTACTAGACGTAACTACAAATAAAAACCTTGTGTGTCTAATTCTAAAGTTTCTTCTAGAAATTTTCTTACTGACAAAGGGCGGTCCAGAGAGTATCAAGACATGTAATACGAAAAATAGAAGCATTTATGGTTGAATTTTTTCTGGATAGCCCTTGTATGTGGAGAGCTCTATTTTTATTTATTATAACTTCAGTTTGATTAAAAATTTAAAAATTCCATCTTTAGTAGGCCTAATGGTTAAATAAACCAGATGTCTAATCAATAAAGTATTTTCATGCTCAGAAATTTAGGTTTTTGTTTGCTAGCATAACTTGGGTCTTATTTCTCACTATAAGAAAGCCTAATAGCAATGTGATTTAAAGTTTTGTGTGTTTTGTTTTGTTCTATTTTAAGAGGGAGATGTGAGTGACATAATTCATGGGTACTTTTAGAACCTGATAGATAATCCTGTTGCCTTTTTCTTTTTCAAATATTTCCTTTCCTTTGTGTTTATTTAACTCAAAATAGCTAGTAACAAAAACATTTTTAAAAAATCTCCAACACGACTATTCAGTTATTTTTGGTTGATGACACTTCATTATTTTGTTCTTGCTTCTTTTCCAACAAGTAGTAACATATCCACCATAAATATATCTCTAAAAGTTTGCAGCAGGTTTTAACCTTGTATATTTACATCTTAATTGAATAATGTGATTTAGTAATTAGTTTTGAATATCTATAGTCTTCTCCCACACAGAAACTTATTAAAACTAATAATCCTTAATAGGCTATTAATTAGTTGTCAACAAAATGTCCCCAAACAGCACATACATACAGGCTGCCTATATGCTTGTATCCTTTTACTACTCAAAATATGAGTACCTCTAAGATGCACCGTGGAGTCATATCACAAACACGTTTAACTTCCATTATTTAAATGTATGAGGTCACTGAGGAGCAAACAATGAAGTAAATAACAGTATATTGCATGGCACTACTACCTATTCAATGAATGGACACCCTTGAGTAAACCAAGCTGAACGTCATCAATGGAAGTGTTCCCTCAATCACTGTCAGTTCACATTCTGTTCTTAGAGGGCAAGCATCTTGCCATGCTAAGTGTGACTCAGTGTTTAAAAGTGCCCCACTACTAGCGCAGGGAGAACTGAACAGGAGGGGAAGCCACGGGGAATTAAGAAAAACACAGACACACACGCAGACATAACAGATAGCAAAGCTGGGACCGGGTGGTTCCCTGTGCTCTGATGGAGACACAAAGACCTTTCAGGTCTGCAGCAGGTTTATTTTACATCCCAAGAACAACAGGGGGTGTAACTTCTTAATTGCAAAACAATGTTGCCAACCGCCATCCTTTCGTCCTGTTTACGATTCCTCTGCCTTGCAGGCCATGTTGCTTTCCTCCTTCCCCTTAGCCAGCCAGAAATCACATCCTGAGCAGTGTCCTTGTTCACCGAGTTCCGGGCAGGCTTGCATGACCCTTGAACTTTGGATTCCAAGTACATAGATAGTCTTACTAAACCTGTTTTCTCTCGATAGACCTGGTCTCTGGCTCAAGTGCTGCCCACGTAAAGGTATGTATTTTTTTATACAAAATAGCCTCTAAACAAACTAGGGTAGATGGACAGACTTCCAATATGGAGCCTTTCAAAAGGGCTTCAAGGATAACTTTAACACACCATTTTATTTTAATGTACTGACATTATCCTCTGGGTAGGGTGCAACTCCACTGTAATGTAAATTAAAATGCCATGATTTTAAAAGCGCGCTAATATTGTCAGTATTAATTTAATTTCCAGTTTAATTTCTTCCTCACATGCAGCAGTGCGTGCATCTGTGATACTCTCCTGGTGCCAGCACTTCAGAAGGTATCTATTGCTGGCTGAGAAAATCTCATAGTGAAAAGATTAGTGTGTCATAAAATCTGGACAAAAAGGCTACTAAAGTTGATCAGTCTCAGTATGATTCAGGATAAGATTTTCAATTAGCAAATGGTGTGTGTGAAGCCCAGAGTCACTTTGTTTTGTCACACTAGGTGCTCCCGGGTCTCCCACAGCCTCCTTTTTATTGCTTTCTAAATTGGCAGCTACATTCTACTTCTTAAACACTTGGCCTTAACCTCATCGCTGCCCTAGTTTACTTTTTATTTTTAAAAGCACCATTGTAACGGAAATGTCCTTGCCCTGCATTAAGCTGGAAGTGTGAATTTTACCACCAGCTAGAGCTCTTACGTCAAAGACTTTGGGTTAATTTGGTAGATATTGATTTTCCTGACTACAACTTTGAAACTTGCTTCAGGTTATTCTGGCTGTGCAGAATTTCTACCTGGGTTGTAGATGAGGCTAAAATATCCCACGAAGAAGTCCTTCAATAACCACATTTGGAAATATGCTGGCTGCAGGCAAGACATATGAATCCCTAAGGAATTCAGCTGGTGGGACAGTTTGCTTGAGTCTTCAGATTTTTTAAAATTATTATTATTAAATTTATTGGGGTGAGGTCGGTTCCTATAATTATGTAGGTTTCAAGTGTACATTTCTATAGCATATCATCTATGTGTTGCATTGTGTGCTCACCGTCCAGAGTCAGTTCTCCTTCCATCACCGTGTATTTGACCCCCTTACCCTCTTCTACCACCTCCCATCCCCTTTATACTTTGGTAATCACTAGACTATTGTCTGTGTCCATGAGTTTTTGTTTCTTTGTTTGTCTTGTTCCTTTGTTGCTTTCAGTTCTATAGCTCACATATGAGTGAAGTCATATGGATTTGACTTTTTCTGTCTGACTTATTTTGCTTAGCATGATAATCTCAAGATCCATCCATGTTGTCATAAATGGCAGTATTTCATCTTTTTTTATGGCCGAGTAATATTCTACCATTTTATGTACTACAGCTTCTTTATCCAGTCATCTGTCCAAGGACACTTTGGCTCTTTCCATGCCTTGGCACTGTGAATAATGCTGTAATGAATATCGGGTTACCTGTATTTTTGCAGACAAAGTTTTACAGATTTTTTTGGTAGATATCCAGAAGAGGGATTGCTGGGTCATATGGTAACTTTAGTCTTAATTTTTTGAGGAACCTCCATACTGTTTTCCATAGTAGTTGTACCAATTTACATTCTGACCAGCAGTGTAGAGGACTCCTTTTTCTCCACAGCCTCACCAACACTTGTTATTATTTGTTTTATTGGTAATAGCCATTCTAACAAGTATGAGGTGATATCTGATTGTGTATTTGATTTGCATTTCCCTAATTACTAGTGAAGTTGAGCATTTTTTCATATATCTGTTGGCTGTTTGTATGTCTTCTTGGCTGAAGTGTCTGTTCAGGTCCTCTGCCCATTTTGTAATTGAATTGTTTCTTTGTTTGTTTTTCTTATTGAGTTATAGGAGTTCTTTATATATTTTAGACATTGGCTTCTTATCGGAAGTGTTGTTTACAAATACCTTCTCTTATTCAATTGGTTGCCTCTTTGTTTTGTTGATGGTTTCTTTTTCTGTGCAGAAACTTTTTAGTTTGATATAGTCCCATTCATTTATTTTTGCTTTTACTTCCCTTGCCTTTGAGTCAAATTCATAAGTTCCCCCCGAACCCAGGATCCATACGTTTAGTACCAGTGTTTTTTTCTATGCAGGTCTTATGTGTAAATTTTTGTATATGGTGATATATTGCAGTCTAGATTCATTCTTTTGCAACTGGCTTTTTGATTTTCCCAGCATTACTTATTGAAGAGGTTTTCTTTTCTCCATTGTATATTTTTGGCTCCTTCGTAAAAAATTATCTGCCCATATACACGTGGGTTTATTTTTGGGTTTTCAATTCTATCCCATTGGCCTACGTGTCTGTTTTTCTGCCAGTATCATGCTATTTTGAAATTTATTGCTTTGTATCATAAATTGAAGTCTGGGAATGTGATGCCTCTAGCCTTGTTCTATTTTCATATGATTGTTTTGGCTATTTGGAGTCTTTTATAATTCCAATTCAAATCTGATGATTTTTAAAATCTATTTCTTGAAAAAATGTATTTGGATTTTAATGGGTATTGCATTAAATTTGGGTAATATACTAAGTTGATTCTTCCAATCCATGAACACAGTATATCTTTTCATTTCTTTATGTCTCCTTCAAGTTCTTTTAATAGCATCTTACACTTTTTAGTGTATAAGTCCTTCACATCCTTTGTTAAGATTATGCCTAGGTATTATTTCTTTTTGTTGTGATTGCAAAGGGTATTGTTGTTTTCATTTCCTTTTCTGAAGTTTTATTGTTAGTATATAGGAATGCAATGGATTTTTGTGCATTGACTTTGTATCCTGCACCTTTACTATATTCATTTATAGTTTCTAATAGTTTATTGGCAAACTGTTTAGGATTTTCCATATAAAGGATCATGTCATCTCCAAAAAGTGACAATTTAACTTCTTCATTCTCAATTTGGGTGCCTTTTATTTCTTTCTCTTGCCTGCTTGCTCTGGCTATAACTTCCAGTACTATATTGAATAGCAGTGATGATAAGGGTATCCCTGTTTTGTTCTTGATTTTAGAAGAAAAGGTTTCAATTTTTTACCATTCACTATGATTTTAACTGAGAGTTCGTCATATATGGTCTATATTATGTTTAGGTACTTTCCTTCTATGCCCATTTTATTACGTGTTTTGATCATAAATGGATATTGTATCTTGTTGAATGCATTTCGTGATTAATTATTATAATCATATTTTTATCTTTTATTTTGTTTATGTGGTGTGTCTAGGCTGACCAGAAATACCCTTTTAAATGGTACAGAAAACAATGGTACTGTCCTATTTCAAATGGTAAGTATGGTCGGTCTAGTCTCACTGGGTTAAATTCAAGGTGTCAGTAGGCTGACCATACCTACCATTTGAAATGGGACAGAACCATTGCTTTCTGTCCCATTTAAAGCAGTATGTGTGGTCAGCCTAGGTCAGGGATGTCCAACCTTTTGGCTTTCCTGGAAGAAGAATTGTATTGGGCCACACGTCAAATATACCAACACTAATGATAGCTGATGAACTAAAAACAACCTCATGCATAATTTTCGTAATGTTTTAAGCAAGTTACAAATTTGTGTTGGGCCACGTTTAAAGCTGCCCTGGGCCACATGCAGCCTGCAAGATGCCAGTTGGACGAGCCTGGCCTAGGTGTATCACATTGATAGATTTGCATATTTGAACCATCGTTGCGCCTCTGGAATGAATTCCACTTGATTGTGATGTATAATTTATTTAATGTATTGTATTCTTTTTGCTAGTATTTTATTTAGAATTTTTGCATCTGTGTTCATCAGAGATACTGGTCCTTAGCTTTTTCGTGTGTGTTATCCTTACCAGGCTTTGGTATCAAGGTAAAGTTGGGCTTATAAAATGAGTTGGAAAGTATTGCCTTCTCTTCAATTTTTTGGGTGAGTTTGAGGAGAACAAGTATTAAATCCACTTTGAATATTTGGTAGAATTCACTAGTGAAGCTGTTTGGTCCTAGACTTTTGCTTTGGGGGAGCTTTTCAATGATTGCTTACATTTTCTTACTGTTGATTGGTCTATTTAGATTATCCAGTTCTTGATTCAGTGTAGGTAGGGTGTATGTTTAAAAAAACTTGTGCATTTCTTCTAGGTTATTGAATTTGGTGGCATAGAGTTCTTCCTAGTATTCTCATATGATTCTTTGCATTTTTATGGTGTCCATCTTAATTTCTCCTCTTGCATTTCTTATTTTGATTATTTGTGTCTTTTCTCTTTTTACCATAGTGAGTCTAACCAGGGGTTTGTTAATTTTATTAACCTTTTCAAAGAACCAGCTCTTTGTCATATTACTTTGTTCTGTTTTTTTGTTCCCTATTTCATTTAATTCTGCTCTAATTTTTATTATTTCCCTCCTTCTGCTCACTTGGGTTTCATTTGTTCTTCTTTTTCTAGTTCTTTAAGACATAATGTTAAGTTATTTATTTGGGATTTTCTGTTTTGATTCTTGAGATAGGCTTGTAACAATATAAATTTCTCTCAATACTGCTTTTGCTGCATCTTAATAATTTTGATAGAATTTGTTTTTGTCTTCATTTGTTTCTAGGTATTTAAAAAAATTTTTTTAAACTTCTTCTTTAACCCACTTCTTATTTTTTCTTTTAATTAAATTCATTTTTATTTTTAGACTTTTTGGGATGACATTTGTTAGCAAGAATTACATGGGTTTCAGGCATACAATTCTACAGTGTGTTGTCAACTTGTTGTGTAATAAGTTCACCACCTAATGTGACTTCTCTTTCCATCACCTTATATTTAGCTTCCTCCCTCCTCTCCCACCCCTCCCCTTTCTCCCCTCCCTAACCCACTCGTTTCCAAATAAACATTAAACTATTGATTGTGTCCATGGGTTGTTTGTTTGTTTGTTCATTTCTTTCTCCTTTACTTTCAGTTTTATATTCCACATATGAGTGAAGTCATACAGTTCTTTGTTTTTTCTGTCTGGCTTATTTCACTAAGCATGATGATCTCCAGGTCCATCCATGTTGTTGCAAATGGCAATATTTCATCTTTTCTTACAGCTGAGTAATACTCCATTGTGTATATGTAACACTGCTTCTTTATCCAGTCATCTGTCGCAGGGACCTTTGGTTGTTTCCATGTTTTGGCCACTGTGAACAGCGCTGTGATGAACATTGGGGTACATAAGTCTTTGCGGACAAAGGTTTTCAGGTTTTTTGGGTAGATCCGCAGAAGGGGGATTGCTGGGTCAAATGGTAGTTCCATTCCCAATTTTCTGAGGACCCTCCACACTGCCTTCCACAGTGGTTGTACCAGTTTGCACTCCCACTAGCAGTGTACCAGAGTTCCTTTTTCTCCACACCCTCTCCAGCACTTGTTATTCCTTGTCTTGTTGATAACAGCCATTCTCACAGGTGTGAGTGAGGTATCTCATTGTGGTTTTGATTTGCATTTCCCTGATAGCTAATGAGGATGAGTCGTTTTTCATGTATCTGTTGGCCATTTGTATTTCTTCATGGGAGAAGTGTCTGTTCAGGTCCTCTGCCCACTTTTTAATTGTAACGCAGTCATTTTTTAATAGCTTGTTGTTAATTTCCACGTATATGTAGTTTTTCCCTGCTTTCTTTTTGCAATTGATCTACAACTTCAAAGCTTTTTGGTCAGAGAATACACTTGGTATGATTTTGATCTTAAATTTGCTAAGGCTAGTTTTGTGTCCTAGCATATGGTCTATCTTTGAGAATGTTTCATGTGCACTGGAAAAGAATGTATAGTCTTGTGTTTTAAGATGAAGTGATCTGAAAATGTCAATTACATCCATTTGCTATAAAATATCATTGAAGCCTGATATTTCCTTATTGATTTTCTCTTTGGGTGATCTATCCATGGTTTTCAATGGGGTGTTTGGTTCCTCTGTTGTAATCGTGTTTTTGTCAGTGTCTCCCTTTAGTTCTGTTAGCAGTTGCTTTACAAGTTTTGGTGCTTTCTGATTGGAGGCATATACAGTAGATTCTCTGTTATCTGGAACTGAATCCACGGGCAAATGCCAGATTTTGCCAGTTTCTCGAGATAGCTGGTTGCTTGAGTTCTAGTTAATGGAGAGTCTACTTACATTTATCCGGCATCTACCAATCCCCATGGGTGCCAGTTAACTGAGAATCTACTGTACATTAATAAGTGTCATATCTTCTTGTTGTATTGTCCCCTTTATCATTATATAGTATCCATCTTTGTCTCATGTTACCTCTTTTTTTTAAGAGGTGAAACCACTAGTCAGTTTATTGAAAGGAAAATAATGTGCAACAGAGAGATAGTTTATTAAAAGGGAAGGTACACTCCAAAGAGGTAGGAGTGGGCCCGAGCAGGGGTGGTTTGAGGGCTTTGAATGGCAAGGGAAAGTACACTCCTAAGAGGTAGGAGTGGGCTTGAGCAAGAAAATAGCTTAAGAGTTCCTGTTACCTTTTTTATTCTGAAGTCTATTTCCTTAGCTATAAGTATAGCTACACTCAATTTTCTCTGTGTGCCATGAGCTTGGAGTGTCATTTTCTACCCTTTCACTCTGAGTCTATATTTGTCCTTGTAATTGAGATGTGTCCCTTGGCGGCAATATATCCCATCTGCTACCCAGTAACTTTTTATTGGTGAGTTCAGTCCACTTATATTTAGAGTGATTATGGATATATGAAGATTTCCTACAGCCATTTTATCTTTTATTTACTGGCAGTTCAGTGTCTCCATTTTTTTTATTTTTTGTTTCTGTCAGCTATTTTAGTTTGGTAGTGTTCTATAATTTTTTTTTGTTTCCTCTTTTTTATGTTTTGTGTATCAGTTCTAAATTTTTTTTGAGTGGTTTCCATTAAGTTTACACAAAAAGAAGTATATATATATATATATATATACACACACACACACACACACACACACACACACACACATACACTAGCCCCTTTTCTTAAGCATGCTTCTTATTTCCATTCTCCTCTGGAAATTTAAACCTTTACTTTCTCTCCTTTTATGTTTTTGTTGTCCCAAGTTATCCTTATTTATTTTGACTTTTTGTATCAGGTCAAATAATCTCCTTCAGTATTTTCTGTAATCTTGGCCTTGTTCTGGAGGATTCCCTCAGCATCTGTATATCTGAAAACATCTTTTTTCCTCCTTTACATTTAAAGGATAACTTTGCTGGATAAATTAGATTTGACTGGTAATTTCTCTCTTTCAATAGCTTGAATATTTTATTCCTCTTCCTCCTGGCCTGTAAAGTTTCTCCTGCAAAGTCTGATGATAATCTGGTGGGCTTTCATTCATAGATTACAGTCTTCTTTTCCCTGGCTGCCTGGAGAAATTTTTCTTTGTGGTTGATCTTTGATGGCTTCAATATAATATGCGTTGGAGAAGGTCTGTTAGGATTTAGGCAGTTAGGTGTTCTGCTTGCTTCTTGGATTAGAGGATCTAGTTCTTTTCATACGTATATAAAGTTCTCCTCACCTATTTGTTTGAGTAGACTCTCGGTGCCATTCTTACTTTCTGCTCTTTCTAATATACCCAGTATACTTATGTTGCTCTTTCTGATGGAGTCAGAAAGTTCTAATAGAGTTCTTTCATTTCTTTTAATTCTCATGTCTATCTCTTCTTCCATCTGTGTTATTTTCATATTGCTATCTTTGATATCACTAATTCTTTCCTCTATCAGGTCAGCTCTGCTTCTTAAGCAAGCTATTTCATTCTTTATATCTTTTCTTGAGTTCTTGATCTCCAGAATTTCTATTTAGTTCTTTTTAATTTTAATTTCTTCTTTATTTTATTATTATTTTTTTTGTTCCCTGAGCAGGGGTCGAACCCAGGCCACAGTGCTGAGAGTGCCGAAGCCTATCTCCCTACCCTCTTTTTAAAATTTTTAATCTTTTTGATAAAATAATCATTTTGTTCACTGATTTTATTTTTGAGTTCATTAAAGTGCCTATCTGTGTTTTGTTGTCAATCATTGAGTTTTTTCAGAACTGCAACCTTAAATTCTCTGTTATTTAGGTCACATATTTATATGTCTGTAAGTTCATTTTTTGAAGACTTTATTTTCTTTTGGAGCAGCCTTGCTTTCTTGGTTACTCATATGAATTATTGGATTGATTCTTTTTCTGGGCATCTACAGGAATGAATACTACAGCTGGTAAGTGCGAAGAGATTTTTCTTTTGTTTTTTACTGGGTATCACTGTAACATTTTATTTTTTCTTGCCTTTATTCCCTTTTCTCACAGTAGGTGGTCTTCTGTGACATGGGCTTCTCCTCTTTGACCCAGTCACCTTGGTCTCAGTGCACCACCCCCATGGGAGGGTGTGGTGGGCTATGGAGCTCTGAGCCTCAGAAACCCGAGTGCTTTCCCTAAACCCAGAAGCTCTAGCACTTGGGTGTCTCAGCTGCCCTGGGCTTCTCCAGTGGTTTCAGCTGGGAAGGCTGGTGGCAGGGTGTCACTGGGAGAGATAGCTATTGTGTTTGTGCCTCTTGATGATGGTGATGGCCAGACAAATTCTGTCTTGCTGTTGCTGATCTCCCCTACTGTTCCCTCCCTGTCACTGGAACTAGCCACATTGTATATCTTCCACTCAGGAACTGTCTCTCCATTTCTTATGGCTGTAGATATTCTGCTCTTTAACCCAACACTCACTGCTACAGTTTCTTCTGGGGCCAGCAAAAATAGTAGGAGGGTGTGAGGGAGTTGAGCTCTGGGAGGGTAGAGGAAGGCGACCAGGCTCCAAGTCTTTGTTTTCAGCATGGCACTGAAGACAGTGAGGGCAGTGTAGGCCTACGCTCTTCTATATTTAGTCTTTGTCCCAAGGTCTCTGCCTTGAGCACTGGGTTCACCCATATTATGTGCGCAGCCCTCAGGCAAAAATGCTCATGGCCAGAGAAGTGAACGCGTTACTTTTTTACTCCTCTCTCTCCTGGGACTGGGGTGAGCTCTGGGTTACACACCGCTGCCTTCTTCTTCCTCTGTCCTGGGACCAAAGTGAGCACCAGGTTGTGTCCTGCATCCCCTATCTTTGAACTTCTCCCTTCCTTCCTCCCCAGTTCACCCTCTTTGCCCACTTTCAGGTATTTTGATGTCATGATTGGGTCTCTTAACAGTGTTTGTGTGTTATATAAGGAATTCTTTATTAAATTATAGTTGTTCTATTTGTTGTAACTTCCAGGAGAGTTTTCCAGGAGCTTCTTTGACACCACCATTTTGATGATGTCTCTGACTCTTCAGATTTTGACTCATCAAAATATCCGCAACTCTTTTTTATTGCTGAGTAATATTCCATTGTGTGAGGGAAGGCCATTAAATTCATGGAATGGGGGATTATGGAAGAGGTGGGAGTACTAGTACACACAGTTTGATTGTATGACTTATTATTATTAATAGGATATGTGCCAAATCTCAGCCTACTCTCATTCGTGTTCTTTCAGATATCACCGAAGAACCACCTCAAACGTAAAGAACACCCCAAGTATGGATAAAGTTGAATTTTGTGCTGTCATTAAGTTCCTCACAAAACAGAGGAAAACACCTCAAACCATTGTGGGAGAGATATTAGCAATTTCCCAGGACCGTTGCCCTGGGAAATTCATGGTTTACAAGTGACATAACCTTTTCAAGCGAGGCAGACAGTCGATTGGGGACGATCTCTGTCTGGGATGCCCCATTGATGCCACTTGCTAAGATATTGCAAAAAAAGTTGAAAAACTTATGGTCGAAGATGCAAGATTGAATAAAAAACAACCTACAGAAATGGTTAGGGTATCACCTACAACCATTTAGAATATTCTCCATCAGCATCTAAGGATGTCAAAAGTCAGTGCAAGATGGGTACTGAGAATGCTTATACTGCTTCAGAACAATAGCATGTCAAGTGTTCAGGACAGTTTTTGGACCTCTGCAGAGATAACAAAGATGAAGTTTTAAACTGGAGTGTCACTAGAGATGAAACTTGGGTTCATCATTATGAGCCTGAGTCAAAGCAGGAGTCCATGCAGTGGCATCAAAAGAGCACGCCACTCCTTGAGAAGTTCAAAGTGTTGCAATTGGCTGGAAAAATCATGGCTACTGTTTTTTTGGGATATGATGAGTATCCTGCTGTTCAATTACAAGGATAAGTGTGTCACAATAGCTGAAGAGTACTATCCCAGTGTGCTAAAACAGCTAAAGGAATCCGTGGAGAAAAAAAGAGTAAAATGGACCAAAGGGGTGCTGCTTTTGTACAACAACGTGCCTGTGCGTAACGGCAAGGTTGTTTTGGCTACTCTTCATGATTGTGGCTTCCAAATATTAAACCACCCTCCCTACAATGCAGACCTGGCTCCATCTGATTATTATTTGTTCTTAAATATAAAAAAAACAGCTTCAAAGGAAAAAATATAGATGACAAAGACATTAAAGCTGCAATTTCAGCATGATTTTAGGGCAAAAACAAAATTTTTTTGAGGGTATAAATAAATTTATTGAAAGACCTGAAAAGTGTATTAGAGTTAAGGATGTTGAAAAAAATAATAAATAGTTTTCTTTTTACCCTTCTTCTCCTTCATTCCGTGAATTACTTGACTACCCTGTATATGCCAAGGGTGACAAAAAAAAATGTACACGCATTTAAGGGATGTTATCTATGTATTATTTTTCGAAGTTGAATTACAGTAGCAATGTGTAGTATGATGTTCACTCAAAAGATGCTTTAATCAAATGAATGCTAGAGTCACCATGTGATAAGCAAGACAGTCAAAGAAAATGGCAGAAGCATGGTTGTTGTTCGAGGAGCACAAGACCATTTTAAAGTAGTATTTGAAATTCTAGAACGTTGTTTGAGCTTCTCCCACATTCTCCTGATTTAACACCCCTTCAATTCTACCTATGGGGAACCTTAAAAGATGTGGTATACTGTAGAAAACTGGCTACACTGGTAGTACTTTGGGAAGAAATTGAAATGGCATGCACAGCAATACAAGTGGACACTTTGGTCAATGTTGCTTAAGCGGTAGTTCATATAATCAGAAGTGTCTAAATGCTGATGGCAACCACTTTGAGACGTTTTGTAATTTCAGAAGGCAAATGTGACTTGTATTCATGTTGTTATCAGTATATATTCAGTATTACAATTTTAATAGTTTTTTTCCTATCTTAAAATGTGTATACATATTTTTGGCACCCTCTTTAAGTACCACATCTTCTTTATTCAATTATCTATTGATGGGCACTTAAGTTACTTTCATATCATGCCTATTGTCAATAGTATAAAGCACACCATAGAGAATATAGTCAGTAATGTTGTAACAAATATAGTACCAGGTAGGTACTAGACTAATTGGGGGGATCACTGCGTAAATTATATAAATGTGTAACCACTATGCTGTATACCTGATACTAATATAAAATAATATTGAATGTCAACTGGAACTGAAAAATAAATCACACACACACATACACACATACACACACACGAGAGCTGACAATTAAGTTTGTTAACTCATTCTAGAAAAAGTGCTACATACATACTTCACTGGTGAATATCACTATGGACACCTTTAAAGTACATCCCTTGGGAAGCTATGCACTGACGTCAGCTCCTAGCCCACCCTTCAAAACAATTTTGAAATTCTTTTTCTGAAATGGACATCAGAGCTGACGTCATACCCAAAATTTGACAGTTAAGTTTGTGAACTTGCCACAGTGCTCTTAAATTGGCAGCAGAATTCTAGGCAGGTCTGCCATTATTTTTCTACTTGAAGAATTCCTAAATACTTTGAAAATATAAACTAGTCTTTAAAATTAATATTAAAAATGTAGACTTTGTGCTAGCCATTCTCAAAGTCATTACCAGATCTGTAGTAAATACAATAGAATTTAAAACTTTGAAGTGAGGATAATGCACCAGCCTGTCAGACTTGACCAGCAGGTGGAGGAATCCCAGGCCCTAAGAGAAGTAAAGGCAAAGAATCTGAGTGACATCAGAGGGAATCTGAGGTGTAGGTAAAGTTCTTGATTGAGTTTGAGGGGACCTCCCACACGAGAAGAGAGTTGATCCCACAGAATCTCACCCCTGCTTTCAGTCCTGCTTGGCTCTGTGTAAAGATTGCCTGAAATAGTGCCCTCTGAATTTCCTTTCTGGAGAGTCAGGATTTTAAGGGCTTTGGGCCTGGAGGTAGGCCTCAGAGTCACAGAGAAGGGGGGTCACAGGCACTAACATAAGTAAAGATGAGGACTCTGATTTTTGAGGGAACTACCCACCCCAGAGCAAACGGGCAACATAGTGGCCTGCTCCTGCTGTAAGTTCAAGGAGGCCCCAGTATGGCTGTGAGGCTGATGCCCCTTTCTTTCACCCTCTGATAGCTGGAGAGTGATATGGAAAGGGTCTTATCTTAAGGCTAGTTAATCAGAGGGAGGATACCCATGACAAGTTGGAAGGTGAGGGAGGAAACCCCTATATGAGTTGCAAGTGAATTCACAACTGCCCCCGCCCCCCGCCCCCTGGCCAAAGTCGACCCCAAGGAATCCTGCCCCCACGTCAGCCCTGAGAGAATGTAAGCAGGAATCATTTGGTGTAGCCACTTTCGATAACTTTGTGTATACCCATATGTCAGGACTGAGAGGGGAAAAGGCATCCCATCAAGGTATCAGCTTCACACCAAAACAAGGACTGGTTGTAGGCCAATCACACGTACTGTTTCAAAAGGGGCAGATTGCTGATTTCTGTCCCATTTAAAACATTAAGATCCTTTGGCCGAAACATAAGTAAAAGCAAGAAGCCTGAGTGAGATCTCAGCGGAATGGCCATCCCTGAATATCCGGGACTCACAGAGCCCCGCATGCCTCACACATAAATTGGTCGAGGGAGCGCTTTAAGACTGTGATGCACTTTGATCACCCTGACTTCTGTCTCCAGGCTCTGAAGGAAGTCGTAGCCACGTTGTGAAGTGGGCGGCATCAGGTATGTCGGGTAGAGAAGAACTCCCAGACCTGACTAGATTTCAGATGGAGACCGCGAGTTTGGTGTGAGGGGTCTTACCACACCTGGATACAGAGTTTCCCGAAGTTCTACTTCGCCATCAGCCCTGATAAAACATTATAGAAATTGCCTGGAATTGTGACCTTGCCGTACTTTCTAAATGTCCCCCAAGTGGATCGAGAAGGATGGCAACATTGGACCATGGTGTCAGTTTTAGATTAGAAGCTGGACTGGTCCAACATCCTAATGGGGTTTAAGGCAAAAACCCTGAGTGACGTTAGAATGGACCCCCAATCCCGGAACATCCGGGGCCTCAGAAGCCCCGCCCCTGGCGCACGCACTGCTCCGCTGGCAGTAGCGCTTTAAGATCCTGACGCACTTTGATCACCCTGAATTCTGTCTCCAGGTTGAACGGACTGACTTCCTTGTTGGGAGTTGGGCCACATCAGGTAAGTCAGCAGGCACACAGGCTCTCAAACCCGTTAGGATTTGAGATGACTACCCTTAATTTGGTGTTACGGGGACGTACCATTGCAGATTACGGAATTTCCCAAGAGTTTTCCGTCCACCATAAGCCTTTATAGAAGCCGACAGCAAACTTATGCAAGTATAAACTCTTAACTACTTTTTAATGTCCGCCAATTGGATTGAGTAGGGTTGGGACATTGGACCAGAGTGTCAGATTCAGATCAAAAGAGGCCCTACACCGAGATATTAATCTCAGTAAGGCAAGTAAATTAACTGAGGTCTGAGGGGAACACCCATCACTGAGCCTCCAGGACCTCAAAGAGCCCCGCCCTGCCACACACCCTGACTCGCTGGAGGTTAAGCTCTGACACTGTGTCGCTTTTTTCTCGCCCTCACTTCTGCGGCCCGGCATGAAGGCCGTGGCAGAACCGGTGTGAGGTGGGCGGCAGCAGGTAGGTCCGTGGAGAGAGGGGCTCCCAGCGCTGATTTGACTTGAGGTGAAGACCGCG
>PVJL010017955.1:0-17100 GCA_004026885.1 Lyroderma lyra
TGTGTGTGTGCATGTGGATGTGTGTGTGCGTGTGGATGTGTGTGTGGGTGTGCATGTGTGTGTGTGTATATGTGGATGTGTGTGTGCGTGTGGATGTGTGTGTGCGTTTGGGTGTGTGCATGTGTGTGGATGTGTGTGTGTGTGTGCATGTGTGTGTGGGTGTGCATGTGGATGTGTGTTATGCTTGTGTGTGTGTGTGTATATGTGTGTAATAAAACCGTGGCATCCCTTACATGGGACTTACGTTCTGTTCAGTAAAGAAATGTAGTCGTAGTTGATACCGCCTCTGCCTTAACATACTGTGTAGTTGGTGGAACCTAACACAGAATGAAGTTCTTACTTTCCACTTTCTGAGTCGCTTCTTAAAGGTTCTCCAGGTCAGGTGCGCTGGTGTTTGCTCAGTTGGGTGTTGGTGTGTGTGAACTCTTCATAGAGAAGATGTGAACCGACGTGGTTTCACGAGTCGGGACAAGCCAGCGAGAAGGCATTGCCCTGCTTCTGCACTCACTGCTGTGTGGGAGACGGGCCTCCCCCGCAAACGGCCGTGAGGGCAGGGGTGCAGACCCGCCACGGCTCACTGTCCAGGTCGAATCCAGTCCCTCAGCGGCAGGGACGAGTCCCTCAGCGGTGCCCGCGCCTTGTCCGGGTAGACGAGGCGTTGTGTAGCAAGGGTTCGTCGTGCTCGCCCTTCCCTGTAGGAGTCAGCAGTAACTTGTTCATTTGGGGTGAGAACGCTCATGCACCCAAGAAAAGTTAGAGGGGACCTCCCTCCGCCTCCGTGCCCCCAGTGTGGTAAGGGACGCTGGCGAGAGCACGTCGGGGCCACGGCCATCTCCGCCAACCCTGAGCGAGGTCAGCATGTCCTCGTGTGGCCTTGGGTGGCCGCCACCGTGCAGTGTAGCTCACTGAGCCCCAGCCTGGTTCGGGGCTGTTCTGCCAGGAGTGGGACGGGTCAGCAAGCACAGTGTCTCCCCGGAGACCTGCGGTGCCCCCACCCCCCACCGTCCACCCGCGACGTGGCCCGGCACGACCGTGCACACCCTCAGCTTCGGCACACGGGTCGCTGCCATGCCCGTGCCCAGTCCTGTCTCCGCTTGGCCAGGCAGGCCACTCTCTTTGTGACACGGACATCTGTCTAATGGGACCTGGATTGTGACCACCAGTGCATTTTACAAGGCCACCATACAGCCGCCAGATGGGGCCGGGCCTCAGCCCTCTCACAAACCCAGCACGGCCTGCTCCACACCGGAGGCGGCGGACCCCTGCCCAAGCCCCGGGCCCTGCAAAGCCGGCCCTGCCAGGAGCCAGGGCATCACTCTGAGCTCTTTGCAGAAAGGAAAAGATTTAAGAAAACGTAATGAAGAAAAGAAAGACACAGCTTTCCGCCCAGGTCCTGTGGGTTTTCCTCTGGACGGAATTGTTCCCCAGCCTGCACGTAGGAGCGCGACGTTTAAGTGGGACGTGTCAGGCGTTTACGCCGCAGATTAAAGTCCAAGTCAAGTGAAACAGTGAGGAGCTGGGGGTGCTGCCCCACACGTGCAGGGTGCCACGCCGAGGCAGCTCAGGAGGCGAGGGGGCCACCCCGATGTGCGCTCGTGCACACGCGCGTGCTCTCTCTCTCCCTCCCTCCCTCTCTCTCGCTCTCTCGCGCTCTCTCGCTCTCTCTCTCTCCCTCCCCCCTTCCCCCTCTCTCTCTCCCTCCCCCCCTCCCCCTCTCTCTCTGCATTAGCTGAAGAGCTCTGCAGGAGGATTTGCAACACTATTGGTCCGATTGCCCTAGCAACACGAAATGCTGTGTTGACACATCTCCCATCACGTGTTTGCACTGAAAACGCTGTATTTTTAGAACACTTCAAAGTGAGGGAACCGTTAAGCTGTATCACATCCTCCCCAGCCCTGCGTCCACTTCCCCCCAGAGCCCCAAGAAAGTCCCCCCCCCCCAGTTTATAGAAGAGGAACCCGAGACAGATAGTAACTGATGGTTTGAGCAAGGCGGATAATGCCAGGGAAAACTGCTGATCCAGGCTCAGAATCGAGCACGTCCTTCGAAGGAATTCTTCAGGCGGCTCTCCTCTGGGCTCTGTCCCGTGTGGGCTCCACGTGACTTCAGGATGGGCCCGAACGTTGTACGTGGAGTTCAAGAGGCAGCCCCGTTGCGCCTGGGCTCTCCTGGCATTCACATAAAAACGGGCACGGAATGCCCTGCTTTAAAAGTCAGGGCGCACCTAGAGAACCCTCCAAACGTGTATTCGGGGCACTCACGCGCCTCGGGGCCTTTCATGCGCGTAGCTGAAACCGCTTGCTGGGGAGCTGGGTCTTCTGTGCGTCCGCAACTGCTGTGCCCAGCTCGGTGCCTGGCACGGGGCAGAGGCCCAGAGCTCCCCGCGGACCAGATGAACAGAGTAAGGACCGTCGGCCCATTTTGACAGTTACAGCTGGGAGGCGGGGAGGGCCCCCATCCATTTCTAGGACGCGTTTGAGACCCTTACGTGCGGGACAGTGTGCGCTGTCCTGGGGACACAAAGACAAGACGTGGCCCATGTCCACAAGGCACTCCGTTTATGGGGGGGGGGGGGTGCCCCAGAGCCGTGTGCGTGTGTGCACGCGTGTGCAGGGGTGTCCAACCTTGTGGCTTCCCCAGGCCACACTGGGAGAAGAGTCTTGGGTCTCACGTAACATCCGCTCGCACTCACGACAGCTGAGGAGCTGCTGCAGAAAGAAAGGAGGTCCGCGCGGCCTTTGAACGTCGGAAGGAAGTTTACGGACTTGCGTGGGGCCGCGTTGGGTGCTGTCCTGGGCCGCAGTTGGACACGCCGGGTCTGTAATGTCCCTCCTCCTTTTCCCTGTAAGCTGTGAAGCTGTGACACAGCCAGGGTTAGGGACAACAGCACGCACCTGTGGGGGAAAGGACATGGACTTGTTAACTAGTGTCACGCCCTGGGAGGTACGCTGGCGGCCCGTTCCGCGGCTTTAAGGGAAGCAACGTGTAACGAAACCACGTGCCCGTAGGCCCGTCAGGAGGGTTGTCCCTGGGGGGACCGCATCACTGGGGTGATGAAGCAGCGCCATTCAGGGACCCCCACCCCCACCCCCCGTTCCTGCGAGAAACTCAGGCTTTCAACCAGGGGAGCTCGTTGGGCGTTAGGAAAGGCCGTAGCCGCCCTCCGTGCCCGCGCTACCCAGAGCAGAACATTCATTCTGCACCCCAGCCCCGACGCCGGCCCGGTCGGCACCCCCACATACTGCCTTAGCCTGCTCATGGCTCTCAGTGATTCAGGGTCGGGGGGAGCGCACAGTCGCTCAACGAAGTAAAAGCCCCTGTGAATCGGGACACTCCATACGGCAGGTGTGAGGTGTGACGTGCAGGTTTGCCTCTGTGCCACAGGGGGCTTCTCTCTACTCTGCACCCACCAAGTCCAACGCCAGCTTCCTGCTGAACGCTGCCAGACAGATGGCGGCAGGACCGCAGGGCAGTGGTCAGGGACAGGCCCGCGGAGCAGTGCGGGGCAGTGGTCAGGGACAGGCCCGCGGGGCAGTGCGGGGCAGTGGTCAGGGACAGGCCCGCGGAGCAGTGCAGGGCAGTGGTCAGTGACAGGACCGCGGGGCAGTGCGGGGCAGTGGTCAGGGACAGGCCCGCGGGGCAGTGGTCAGGGACAGGCCCGCGGGGCAGTGCGGGGCAGTGGTCAGGGACAGGCCCGCGGGGCAGTGCGGGGCAGTGGTCAGGGACAGGCCCGCGGGGCAGTGCGGGGCAGTGGTCAGGGACAGGCCCACAGGGCAGTGCGGGGTAGTGGTCAGGGACAGGCCCGCGGGGCAGTGCGGGGCAGGTCAGGGACAGGCCCGCGGGGCAGTGTGGCGCAATGGATAGCGACAGGCCTTGCGACCCGCCCCACCACCAACACCTGCTTTCCATGTGTTACCTTCCTGGCTCATCTTCCTCGTCTGCAAAATGAGGGGGGTTGCCATTCGGACTGAACGACACCGTCCAGGCAGAGCATGCAGAACGCTGCCCGGCCCACAGGAGGTGGTCGTTCCCCGTCTGCTCTGGGGCGAGTCTAACACTGACGCCCAGCAGCCCCCTGCACACGCCTCACACACGGCCCTGCGGTCGAAGCAGGACCGGTTCTCGGTGGCACTTACTGGCAGGGACATCATCGTCAGCTGCTGCTCACACGGCACACGTGCTGCGGGCAGGGTCCCACGCTGAGGGCTGGACCTGCACGACCTTACCACCTCATGTGCCCCCACAGCAGGCCTGCGAGGCAAGTTCTGTGGGCTGCGCTCGCTTTATAGCAAAGCAAACTGAAACGTGGGGCGCGGCCCCACCGAGCGGGTGGCGGACGTGGGAACGCGAGCCTGAGCGGTGCGTGTTTGGAGGCTGTGCGCCTAACCATTACCCCGTCCTCCCTCCGGGGCTGCACAGCCCTCGGGGCGTCTCCGGTCTTGGTATTTGTGATTCGATACTGAAATTAGCTGTTTCACATCAAAGTCCTCTGGGGTGTGCGGTGCCCGTGGCATCCCCGTGCACCCGCCCCTTCGGAGTCCGTGGTAACCCAGAGATCATCCCCACGTTTGCTGCGTGGTGTCTTGACCACTGCTTGGGGCTCGGCTCCGTGCTTCACGTCCTGTCCACCCCTCTCCCTGGGGGCAGCATTTCTTCTTCTGCTTCCCGCTCCCCACGGCATTCCAGAACCCAGTGCAAAGGCCACCTCATCCCGAAAGGCTCCATCAGAGACACCATCAGAGAGTAACGCCCACCCCGCGGAAACCCCCGTGGCAGGGCGTCCCCCTTGCACCACACGCAGAGCCTTCTGTGTCACGCTGCAGCTGGGCGTGGACGGTCTGGAACTCGAGGCGTCCTGCCGGCAGTTAGGGGCTCTTAGTCGGCGGGTACACCTTGCAGACCCTCGTGGAAACCAGGACGGCGCCTTCAGACTGTCAACAACGTGGGCTGAGTGAGCGGGTGCAGAGCGCACGGCCGGGTACTGCCCCGCCCCGCCCCGTCCCCGTCCCTGTCCCTGTCCCCGCGGTCAGGCACGTTGGGGGAGGGGCCCGTGGCGCTCCTGCTTGCGGATCGGAGCAGCGGGAGTACGAGAATCGTGTTAGGGTGTCACTGCAGTGTGAGAGGTGTGACGCTTAAGATAAAACAAAGGAGAAAGGCACTTCCCACTGCCGTGGGAGCGCCCCCAGCTGACAGCCCGCCAGGCGTGCACACGTCCCCTTTGGGCCCGCGGTGACGAGCCCACGGCCGTCTCGGGCCATCCCGTCCCAGCAGGACGGGCGCAGCAGACAGGAGCGGCTTCGCAGGTCTGGCAGGCTGGTTCCGTACAGCCGTGGCGCACGCTGGCTGTTCCCTTTTCCTGTCACCTCGTTCCCTTAGTGCCGGCACGCACCGCCTGCTGAGGAGGCTCCGACAGCCCCACTCAGCCGAGTGCCTCTTGGGGCCTCTGTGTGGACTGGACATCTCTGCGGCCCTAGAAATTCCCCGGAGGTCCCATGTGGGCGCCTGGGACTCTTCCAGACTTGGGGTTTCTCCCTTCCAGAACTCGGGTTCTGCCCGAGGAAAATGCACCCAGCCACGGGGGACGCGGGAGGAGGGCGGACTTGAAAGCACGGGGGTTCCACACACTGGGTCAGCCTCACCCCGCGTTTCTATTCCCGGGTTCTAAATGGCACCCCAGGAACGGGGCGTCCCGCCAGCATCCGGCATGTCCAGACCCTGAGCCCCCCAGCCCTGCCCGGCTCGTCCCCGTGGCCGTAATGGCTCCACCGCCCTCCCAGTCCGCCACCCCTGCCCCCGCCTTTCCCGGCCCCACGCCCCAGTCCTGTGACTTGCAGTCTGACACCATTGCTGCCCGTGCCTGCCGCCTCTGCCATCGGTACCGCTTTCTAGGGTATTCCACGTAGCTTTCCACGTGGGCTTGTCTTCTCGGCAGCCTTCTTGAGTCATAATTGGTGCACAGTGAGCTTCACGTACCATTAATGATAGTTCATTAATAATAATAATAAACTTGGTCCGTTTTCACGTACGTCTACACCTGTAAAACCATCCCCACAATCAAACTAGCCCACATATGAATCACCCCTCAAGCTCCCTCATTTCCCTTGAAATTCCCCTCACGCTGACCTACTTTCTGTCACTGTACGTCGCCTACAATGTTACACAACGGCGGTCACGCTGTGTGTGCACCCCGTGTGTGCCGCCATATTTTCTTTCTGATCTGGCTTCTTTTACTCAGCACAGTTATTCAACATTGAGTCTCCATGCTTCACCTCTGCCGGCAGGCGGAGTGTCCGAGGAGCAGTCCCTGAATCGACCCGCTGTCCTGCACCGTTTCTCCCGTGTGCAAGCATCGGGCGCTTTCTGGTTTCGGACTGTTAGCCAGTCGAGCTGCTGTGAACATGCGTGTACAAGTATTTGTGTGCTTGAGCTTCTCTTCGCTGCACACGTAGGGGCTGCACCGTGTGGCAGGTGTATACGTCACTGTTTAAGAAACTGCCAGACTGTTTTCTCTGGTGGTGGTCCCGCTCTACACCCCCACGAGCCATGCAGGCGTTTGCGAGGGTTCCTGCACTTCCCCTCCAGCACTTGGTACAGCCCGTGTTTCTAATGTGGACATTCCGGTACGTGTGTAGTGGCATGTGTCACTGTGGTTGTACTTTTCGTAAAACTGAAGGCACTAACCATGTTTTCCCATGCTCGGGTGGCACCCACACATCTTCTCTGCTAAAACACCTGTTCACACCTTTTGCCTGTTTTTTGACTGGGTTGTTTTCCTTGCTGAGTTTTGCGAATTCTCGACATGCCCCAATTCAAGTCCTTGATCGGATGCCTGCTTTTTCATCAGTGTTTGCTGCCAGCCTCTGTCCTGTCTCTTCATTCTCTTAAGAGTGTCTTTTAAAAAGCAGAAGTTTTTAATTTTAAGACTTCAGCTTTGTGTCGAAGAAAGCCTGACCCCGTCACACGGTCTGGCTTCCTTTCTCGTACAGGTGCTGGTGTGGTTCTCTCGCCCGACGCCCTGGCTGAAGTCTGCCGGAGGTGGTGAGAGTGGCACCCTTATCGAGCCCTAGATCTCCGAGAACCGTTCTGTCCTCTCGCATTAAGCATGGTGGGAGCTGTGCGTTTTGCACAGATGCCCTTAATTAAAAACGTGAGGCCATTTCCTTCTGTTCACATTTTCCTGCGAATATTATCAGGAATGGATGTTGGGTTTTGCCAAACGCCGTTTCTGCGCTGACTGACGTGATCACATCGTTTTCTTTTTCAGCCTGTAAGTGCGGTGACTCACGTAGGCTTTCAGGGTTCGAGCAGCTTTGCCTGGGCGACAAAAGCCCACTTCATTGGGGTGCGCAGTCCTGACGTCACCGGACTCCATTTGCCTAATATCGTGCGGAACTTCTGCGTCTGTGTTCGGGCCAGTGCCGTCCCAAGTGTTAGGCTCCTCTCTTGGGCCCATTCTGCCCGAGTGCGACCCTGGCCTCGTGCGTGAGGCAGCGAAGGATCCCCTCCCCTTCAGGGTCCCGGAAAACGTGGTTTTAAGTGGGATTGTTGGTAGAGCTCATCACGTGAGTCATGCGGGGCCCGAGATTTCTTTGTGAGA
The DNA here is from genome assembly GCA_004026885.1 of Lyroderma lyra. Lineage (NCBI taxonomy): Eukaryota > Metazoa > Chordata > Mammalia > Chiroptera > Megadermatidae > Lyroderma > Lyroderma lyra. The sequence continues at coordinate 7,599 of PVJL010017955.1, forward strand.
AGGTTCTCAAACACAGATGCCGTCTCTTTAGTGCCTACGGACCTACAGGTACTGGATGTGCTCACAGGTACCTGGAGGCACCTGGAGGCGGAGTCAGGTTACAGATTTCTTCTTGAGTTTCTCTCCTTCAGAGAAGGGGTTTGTTTCATCTCAGTTGGCAGATTTATTGGCATAAAGCTGCGTGTAATCTTCTGTTGTCCCTTCAGCATCTGCAGACTCCATAGTAATGTCATTGCTCTCATTCCTGAGATGAGGTGCTTTCGCTCTGCTTTTCCTTATCTGGCTGCAAGGGCCTCAGTTTTATTTGCTCAAAAAAAAAAAAAAGTAGCCTTTGGTTTTATCGATTTTCTTTATTTTTTGTCCCTATTGATTTCTACTTTGACTGTGATTCTTTTGCCTATTTGGGGTTCAGTTCGCTCTCATTTTTCTAGTTGTTAAGATGGAGGCTGAGGTTATGGACTGGACACCATCTTTTCTCATGAGCACCTTTCGTGGTCCACACTTCCCCGCCGTACTGCTATAGCGACACCCCACAGGTTTCGGTACGGTGTGGTTTCGTTTTCATTTTCACGTGTTTCCATTTCATTGTGTTTGCAATACTTTCCGATTGCTCTTTTGATTTATGCACCGACCCGTGGTTAAAGTGTGTCATGTACTTTCTAAATATTGGAGGATTCTTCAGAGACGGTTCTAGTACTGGTTTGTAATTTCATTTCATCGTGGTCAGGGAACGCAAGATGCCTGGCGTGCGCTTGAGGACGTCTGACGTTACTGAGACGTGGTCGATACCCCAGACGTGGCCTGTCTCGGTAAACGTTCCGTGGGCATTTGGAAAGAACGTAGCCCGCTTCTCCTGGACCGAGCGACGTGCAGACGTCCGCTCGGTGGACAGCGTTGTGCACGTCTTCTGCGTCCTTACTGATGGACTGTGTGCTCGTCCATCCATCACTGGAAGAGGTCATTGAAGTAACCCAGGTGTTACGTGGATTTTCCTGCTCATCCGGGCAGGTCCATTCGTGGGGCCGAGTGTGTTTTGAAGTTCTGTGATTCGGTGTTTATATGTCTAGAATCTTTGTGTGCCCTCGATGAATTGATCCCTCTATTGAAACGCTCTCCTTTACTTCTGGTTCAGCCTTTGCTCCACAGCACTTCGGTGTTAACAACACGGGCACTTGGGTTTTTGTTTGAACCGGTGTTACCGTGGTGCGTCGTCTTCTCTCTCCCTTTTAACCTATTTGTATTTCATATTTAAAGTGCATTTTTTTCTACAGATAGCCGACAGTCGGGGCTTCTTTTTAAATCACTGTAACAAGTTCTACCTTTCGATTAAAGTATTGACATAATTCCATATCATAGTTGATATTTAGTTGATAAAGTTGGGGGTAGGTCTGTCACGTCCCTAGTTGCTTTTTTATTTCTCTCTTACACTTTATTCTCCTTTGCGGTTTCCGCTCAGGATTATTTTTTATTTCATCTCCATTATGGGCTCATTAGCAGTAAAATTCTTTGTTTTGCGATTGCAGGGATTGCCGTGGGATTTAGAGTATTTATCCTTGCCTGACTGCATTTCCCTTCATGATAGGACAAAGCCGCACATGCAGGGTGAGCATCTGCCCGTAGGGAGCCTTCGTTTCCCCCCACACTTCCTGCTGTTACTGCCATGCATGGCACGCGCGTGTGTGTGTACACCCCACAGCACATGGCTCCAATTTCTGTGGAGGTGGTCACCTGTGTTTTAAAGAGATTTAAATAGGAAGCAAAGTACCTTGCATGTTTACCCACGTAATGACTGTTGCTGCCGTAGACCGATCCTCTGCGTAGACCCCTCCGGTTCTCGCTCTAACACGGTCTGTCGGTAAAGCTTCTTCACCTTTCGAGTCTGAAGTCTGTTGGCGCAGAGTATAGGCTTTTCGGTTGAGAAGGTTTTCTTCCTTTAAACATTTCATTTATATTTATTTTATTTTTTTTTTTTTTTTGGTTCTTTTGAGATTTAATTCACATGTGACATTGTATCTTGTGTGTGCCACCTGATGGTTTCATATGCGCATGTGTTGCGAAACGATGGCCACCATCAGGGCCGTGAGTGTCCGTCACCTCACAGGTACAGCTTTCTCTTGTGACGAGGACGTGTCAGGTTTCCTCTCTCACATACGACGCGTTTCCTCACGTGCACTGCAGTGTTAGCTGGAGTCACTGCGCCGCACGTGACATTCCCAGGTCCCACCTGTCTTAGAATGGAAGTCGGCACCTGTCACCACTTTCTCGCACGTCACCTGCGCCCCAGCCCCTGCCACCAGCAGCCACCGGCCGTTCTCTGTGTCTGAGCTTGTTTCCTCCAGTGTTCTCAGGGCGCACGGTCTCCTCACTCTTGGTTCCTGCGCAGACCTTCGATGTCATCGTTACCTCCGTCCCTCCGTATGGGGGTCTGTATTTTTCCCCTCAGTCTGCTTTGGACATTTTCTCTTTCTCGCTGGCTTCGAGCAGTTTGAGGATGACGTGCCTTGATCTCGTTTTCTTCATCATTGCTGGAGCTCGGGCTTCGTGGAGCGCCGTGATCTCTGAGTTCATGGTCTGCGTCAAAACGACAGCGTTCGGCCCTCACGTGGTTCAGATACTTTTTTCTGTCTCCTTTGCCCTCTCCTTCAGGAACTCCAGTCACTCACGTGCGTGGCCACTGAGGTCGTCCTGTGGCTCACCGACGCCCCTTCCGCTGCTGCTGCTGCTGAGGAGGAGGAGGAGGAGGATTTTTAAATTTTTGCTTCTCCGTGTTGTTCACCTTGAACACAGTTCACTCATCTTCTCTTCTGCAAGGTTTTAATCAGCCTTTAATTCCATCAGTGCCTTTTTTATCTTACGCATTATAGTTTTTAACCTCTACAAGTCCTTCTGGGCCTCTGCCTACCTTCCGGAACGTGCACGTGCAGGGACACTAACTCATTCAGGGTCCCTGTCTGCTCGCTGGAACGTCCGTGTCCGTTCTGGGTTGGTTTCCGTGCACTGGCTCTTCTCACTGTGGACTGCGTCTTCCCGCGTCTTTGCGTGCCTGCAAGTCTTTCATCACCCAGATCCCAGACATGACGAATTTCTTCTTGTTGGGTGCTTGGATATTTCTGGATTCTTCTAAATTATTTTGAGTTTTGATGAGCAGCGCACTTAAGGTACTTGCAGGCAGTTTGATGTCCTGAGTCGTGCTGTTTGGGCGCATTGGGCGGGTCTGGAACGTGACTTCTGCTTTCCGAGGTCTCCGCCCAGTGCGCCGTGGACCGCGAGCTCGTCCAGCTGGGTGTGGGGGCGGCTCTTAGCCTTTAGTCCTCCCAGATGGTTCCCCCACCCTGCCCTTGTCTGCGCTGGTTTCTTTACTACCCACATGGGTCTGCGCTCTGCTGAGAGGTCCCTGGGGACCCTGTGCAGTTCCCTAGGGTCCTGTGTGCAGCCCTGTCCTCTCCAGTGGTCTTTCCTGCAAATTCCGTCTTACTGCCTCGGCGCTCAGCTCCAAACCCTCCGCCAGGGCCCGCCTGGCCTCCCGCTCTCTGTGCTGCGGTCTGGAAGCACGGCAGGGCAGCACCGAGACGGAGGCAGAGGTCTGCGTCTCCGGATTCTGTGCCTTCTCTCTGGCTGTTTGTCCCGAGGCGTCACAGCGGCGATCCTGGCGTGTGAACCTGGAGGGGCACCGTCTTGCCTAGTTGGTGGCCGTGTTCTCCAGACCCTCCATGTACCTTGCTAATTCCATTCGTAATCGCCCTCCCTCCACATCTAAGCTGCAAGGCCTGTGCTCCTTCTGCCTTTCTGTGGAACCTGCCATTTCGTGCAACGTCGTGTCACATGTCCAGGTGGAGAAGAACCTCATCTTTCTCCCGGCTCCCATGCAGACTTCCGGGTGCCCCTTGGAGGCAGCCCGCCGCCTCCTCCCAGGTGGTAGCGTAGTTACACTCACCTTAGCTCCTCCGTCACTCCCCTGAGGACAAAACGTGCGTCTCACTCAGGCGCCCTGGGAAGCAGGCCTTGCGCACCTAGTAGGGCCGCGTTGGCTGGGAGCCAGCACCGACGAGGTGTTGGTGACGTTCTCGCCCGATGGTGACGAGTGCTGGTGTTCTGTCTGGGGGGACCGGGCAGACTCAGGTGTCGACCGGATGCTGCGCTCCCACTCCCGGCGTAGCTACGTGGAGCGGTCAGCTTCGGAGAGGCAGAGCGCAGGACGCTGGTGGCCGGGGGGCGACGGGGGCGGAATGGGGGTGTCGTGGAACCGGTGCAGAGTGCCAGGTGGGGAAGAGAGCCCAGTCCTGGGCGGACGGTGCTGAGGGGTGTGCTTCGTGCCCCCGGACCGCACACCGACACCTGGTCACCGTGGTAACGGCTAGTTGTGTGCACGCGTACAGGGTCCGGCACCGGGACACCCCGTTTTTAATGAGCTGGTCAGCGAGCCTGAATCTTTCCTTGCAGAGTCGTAAGCACGCACCTCTGTAACGTGACAGTGTCACACCTGGGCACCCCCTCGGTCCACCAGGAGACGATGCCCTGTGTCAGCGGTGCCCAGCACGCCGCCACCTCCATTCCGCTGCCGTGACAGCGCCCAGCCGGCTCTGCGTCCCAGTAGGCCACTCCCAACAAGGAGGGTGGGGACAGACGAGGCAGAGCGCCCGGGGAAGGCGTTGGTCAGGGCGCTGCGTGACTTCCAGTTGGTGGCACTGTCCTTACAGTTCCCCTCGTTTGGGCGACGTCCAGGAGTCTGAACTCCACACTCAGGGAAAGACCGTGGTCACTCGTGGCGTTTTCGTTTCCACACATTGTTTGCAAAACCTGCCCTGGGCCATTTGGGGTGAGAGTTGGGTACAGCTGTCCACGTCCCTGCGCACAGACACGCCCCAGATCGTCACCCTGTCCCCGGGCTGCCGTGATAGTGCCGTGGAATTCCATGGTCACTGTCCCCCTGGGAAGCCCCGCCGCCGGACTCCAGGGGTGACCACTGCTTTCTGGCTGGGACGCCCTGGGGTCCCTCCCGAGCGACAGGGGTCAGTACAAGGGTGGGGGAAGCAATGGCGTCCACGGACAAGGTCCGTCTCCATCTCGAAATCTTACACCGTAGGGGCCCGCGGGGAGTCCCGGGTTCACGGCCGGGCGAAGGGGCCGACGCAGAGGTTTCGCGGGGACGGGGCGAGGCGGCGCTTCCAGTTACGTGAGCAGCGCGGAGGAAGTGCCCCCACGAGCCGCCTCATCGGGAGGAGGCCTGGGCCCCTGCGGTGGTCCCCCGGGCTCCGTCGGGGGCCGGTCCTCCCTCCTCCTGGGGGTCCAGGGCAGCTCTCGCTGCGAGAAGTCACGCAGGCTGCGCGGCGCGCCCACGGGCGGCAGTGGCGCTGCTGGACTCTCCGTGTGACACTCACGCACGCGGTGTTTGCCGTGTTCCGATGCGTCACGTACCGGGCCTGGGGACCGTCCCGGGGGCGGCCGAGGAGTCACCGTCGGTTTGTGGATGGGGAAACCAAGGTTCACACTTTGACCAGGAGTCGCGTGGCCAGCGTGGCCAGGAGTGTAGCCCTTTGCAGACGAGACGGTGTGGCCTGAGGCTCTCGCTTTGCTGTTTCCTTGCGTTGGGTCTGTTTTTCACCTTTTTCTCTTGTACTTGGAGCGTTAGAGAGTCGATTTTTTAATTGTTTTTGCTTTGAAACGAGGAAATTGGCCTTTGCACAGTGACCCGGCACGTCTGCCCCTGCCTGTTAACCTGGCCCTGGGGAATCGTGACGTCCTTTCCCTGCAGGGGACGCCCCCAGGCCTTCAGGGTCCAGCTCACCGATCGCAGTAGGGCAGGCGGAAGCTACGGGAAAGGCCCCGACCCGACGGGACCTCCCCGGCCTCCCTGCCTTCGCGGCCCTCACGTCAGGCTGTGCGCCGAGGGGGAGCGTGTCCCGTTTCAGAGGCCCCGCGGTCACACGGCATTGCCTGGGTCTGCCAGCCCCCAGTTGGTGTTGGCCGTGGGCGCCGTCGCATGGACGTGCTGGGTGGGCTGCGGAAATGCCACGGCCCCTCGCTAGGGAAGCCGTCGTCTCAGGGACAGGGTGGGGGTGCGCGTTGACCGCCACGGCCTCTGCTGTACGTGGTCACTCTTGGCAGGCCACTCCCGGGCGCCACGTGGCGCGAGCCCGATCTGGGGACCCTCGGGGACCCACACGCCTCCCCTCTGTGCCGTTCAGAGGCCGTCTCAGAAGCACCCTCTGGGGACCTGTGGAAACCTGTGACCTTTGCTGTCCATGTCGCACGGTGACCGGGGGGACAGAGAGTCGCGGTCCCTGGGACGATCACAGGGGGTCTGGGGACATTTTGTGTGAGCAGGCGCCGGCACGCCACGGATCTCCTGACTCTGCTTCCGCATCGCCTCCCGCTCGGGGCCAAGACGTCACAGCGGTGCCGAGCAGTGAGGGGCCAGCAGCCTCACTGTCCCCCGCGGGGACGCGGGGAGTAGGCAGGGCAGCCGGCGTCTTGCTGCACACAGGACGGCCACCCCGACGGGCCCACGCCGCCACGCTGGGCCGCAGCGGGCAGACCGCGCAAGGCAGGGCCCCCGGCCTCGGTTCGCACGTGTGTAAAGGCCTCGTGGCTCCCATCACGCCCAGCGTCACCTCAAGTTTCAGTCCCCGGGAAATCACCCTCGGCCGGGGTCCCACGTGGCCCCGCTCCAGGCGTCACCGGGGCGGAAGGAAACCAGAACCGGGTTCCGTGCTCTCCAGATGGCCGTTCAGCGTCCCGGAGGCCCAGCACCGCCCAGGAAGGCCATGCGGCGGGCATCACGCCCACCAGCCCCAGGGCTGCCCTGCCTGCGTCGTTCCCTGCTGTGGCCATGGCTTCTACACAGACCGCGTCCTGCCCCCACCGCTCCCTGTGACATCCCACCGACGCGTCCGGGTGCGCGGCAGGCCGGCCCGCAGGCCCGTGTGTCACCGCGCTGTCCGGGCTCCGGGTGGACGCATGGGCCGGGCTGTCCGAGTGCACCGCCGCTGGGCAAGTGCACTTAACGGCACGGGGCCCAGTTCCAGCCGCAGGCCCTCCGGGCCGCTCGCGGGGGGCTGGTGGGAGGACACAGCCATCACTATTTTAAGAGCCGGACAGGCAGGCAGGCAGCCCCGGTGGCTGGACGCAGCGGGATGTCTCCTTCAACTCTTCGCCAACAATCGCTCCATCGCTTCTCTGAACCGGTGCCGGGGGGAGGCCGGACGCCGAGAGCTAGCCGTGAGATCAGAGCCGCCCGGCCCCCCGCCGCCCGCTGACCCGGCTGCACCCTGCTCTCTGGCCTCAATTCCTCTCTGGGAGCTTTCTGGTGCGCCTGCCCCGGCACCAAGGGTGCAGAACGGGGTCGCGGGAGGCGTGCTCCGGAGGACACGTGTCAGAGCAGGGCTCCCAGGGACGGACTCCGATGCCCCCCACCCGGCGCTGCTGCTTGTGGTCGAGGAGAGCAGCTGATGTCCAGTCTTTGCAGGTGTCACTGCAGGGGTCTGCTGAGGGGCTTGGGGGGCTGTGCTACCCCTTTGGGGCCCCTGGAGGAGTTTGCAAAGAGTTGGCAAGAACCTATGTGGCCGCACGGTGTCCTCTCCGCCTGTGAATGCTTCTGAGCTTCGGACAGGGCTGACCCAGGGAAGGGCGGCGAGACCGACAGAGACGGAAACTGGCTCGTCTGCTCACTTGCGGGTTCACTCTCACCCCACACGCCGAGGAAATCGGGGACTGCTCAGCGCCGTGCACGGAGGTCTCAGACCGGCCCACCTCCTCTTCTTGGCCCGGTCGTTTGTGCCCAGTGCTTTGTTCAAGAAGAGGATGCTGTCACCAAGAAACGTGGACACACGTGGAAATGCATCACCCGCGTTGCTCCTCCCTGGTGTCTGCACGTCCACCCACTCCGCTGACTTTCCGACCTTCTCAGACACTCGTTTCGGTCCTGCTGCCGTGTGTGCACGACGGCCACCTCGGGAAGTCCCCGAAGACGTGCACACGGCGCCGGGCAGAGCAACGCGCCCCGAGCTGTCCTCCTCCCAGCTCCGTTTTGTGCTTTTCTCGCCGTGCGGTGCTGCAGGGATCCGGACGAGCAGGGTGCAGCGGGTCAGCGGGCGGCGGGGGGCCGGACGGCTCTGATCTCACGGCTAGCTCTCGGCGTCCGGCCTCCCCCCGGCACCGGTTCAGAGAAGCGATGGAGCGATTGTTGGCGAAGAGTTGAAGGAGACATCCCGCTGCGTCCAGCCACTGGGGCTGCCTGCCTGCCTGTCCGGCTCTTAAAATAGTGATGGCTGTGTCCTCCCACCAGCCCCCCACGAGCGGCCTGGAGGGCCTGCGGCTGGAACTGGGCCCCGTGCCGTTAAGTGCACTTGCCCAGCGGCGGTGCACTCGGACAGCCGGGGGCGGGGCACTGGGGCGACACCCCCTGCCCCCCGCTGGGCCCACGGTCAAGGAAGTGACCACCTAGGACCGTGGAGGCCACGCGTGGGTCACTGTGCCCTTGACACGGTTTTGCCTCCAGCACGGCTCTTCTCAGGGGACGTGGGGCCAAGGGAGGGGTGCACCCGAGCCCCCCGGGGCGCCCCCTGCTCCGGACACGGCCGCCCCCTCGCCCGTTTCGTCTGGACGCTGAGGACCCCCTCCCCACAGTCTACTGCAAAGCTACCGTCGTTGCTTATTTAAGTCAGTGCTGACGTTTCCTTTAAAAGTAGAATTCAGGGGTTTTTGATGGGGTTTTGGGGGACTTCCGCTGCGTTTCAGACACCGAAAGTCGGAGGCCCTGGCAGGCGTGAGCGCAGTGATGGCGTCGAAACCGAAACCTCGCATGTGGGGCCGCCCCGAGCTCAACCTCTGGACGCAGTGGGGGGCACGGCGTTCTCTGTCCAGCGGCGGAGATGGGGCGAGGAGACGGACGTCCAGGGCCATCGAGGACGTCCTCTGCTGACTTTGCAGCGCGCCCCGTGCGCCCCCGGCTCGAGGACAGGCCATGGGCCGGGCGCCGGGCATGACGTGGGCACCCACTTGGCGTGCACGCAGAGGAGGGCTTCGCCCACGGAAGGGAAAGCCCCCGGGCCCTCGCGCCCTCCCTCCCTCCGTGGCCCCTCGGAGCCCCGGGGCGGCCATCGAAGGCATCATCAGTCACCAGCTCGGTCACTCTGTTGGCGTCCGGAACTCAGACCTGGGAGAAAATTCGTCTGCCAGGACGGTCCCTTCGTTTGTAAAAGACCCTCGGAGGGCCGTGCGGTGGCCGGTGGCCCAGGTTTAGAGTGCTGCGTCGATTGCTTAGGTTTACGACGTCGCGTGACCCAGACGTCGCGGCCAGCCCCGGCCAGCCCCAGCTGGGCGCCCGGTGGGAGGCACAGCCCGGGGGGGCTCTGCACCTGCGCTGAGCTGGCTCTGCCCCGGAGCTGCGAGAAGTCACGGCCTCCGCGCCCTCCTCCACCCTCCAGGTGCTCAGCGATTCGTGTTTCAGCTCACGTCCCGCAGCTTCTCGTGGGAGGGCACCCCCGCAGACGGGCCCCGGGGG
>PVJL010017956.1:0-17116 GCA_004026885.1 Lyroderma lyra
CGCTGCAAAGCTGCAACCGCTACCGACGAGTCACGGCGATGCGCTCAGTGAGGCTGCGGCCTGGTGGGCTCTGCGCGCACGGGGCTCAGCCCTCACGGGTTTACGGAAGAAAAGATAAATAAATCCGTAGCTGTAGCATAAACTCCATTTCAGGTCTGAAGAAAGCAGCTAAATGTTTTAATGTCTTTATGTCAGCTTTGTTGAGGGGAAAAAAAAAAAGAAAAATGTGTACTTGTTCAGTGACCGTGGGTTGTCTGTGGGGGAAATGTAGCAATTATCTTAACGACAAATACATTCATTGTGCTTTCTCTAAACAGCAAGTCCTCAAATTAGCAGGAGCAGCAAATGAAACAGTGGGAACCCCTGATACAGATCAATATGGAACTTCCTTCACCCGTTTTTGATTCTTCATTCTAAATGGGACAGTTAATGCTGTGGCTTGAGGAGGATCTCTGTAGTACATGGACCACTTGCTTTTCCCCCAACACATTCCAGGATTTCTTCCAGAAAACACAGGCAAGGAATTGGGGTCCCAGCACTGCAGCTGTGATTCTCTTTCCATCCCCACTCCCAACTCACTGCCACGTGCATTATGGAGATTTCAGGACGGAATCCTGGATTTGCCTCAGAGACTTACGATCCTCTAGTGCCATCTGTTGCCTCTCTTATGTCTGACTTTCACAACCAATATTTTTTAAACCTAAACAATTCAGGAATTTTTCTCTTAATGATTAAATATTAAAGAGCACAGAGCCAATTGAATTCTCATTTAATATACAATGACTTCCACCAATGCTTTTCTGCTAAATAAAATGAAAAAAAAAAAAAAAGCCCATTTATATAATCTTGAGTAGAACTAAAACAAAGTAATCCCAGTTCTGTTTTGTTTTGTTTTGTTTCTGAAGAGCCCTCCCTTTAGATCTAAGTTATCAGGATAATTATCTCAATTTTCTTACCTGAGATAATAAATCAGTATTTATAATTTCATCAGTATTTATTTTACTCAGGCATCTAAGAACAGTGGTGAGAAAAAATAGAAAAAGTATTGTTTCTTATTTTTTTAATTAAAATTGATATTCATTTTTTTATCCAATGTTGCCTAAAATGTTCCCAATAAATTCCTCCCTACTGTCTTGCCAACAGGTTCTGTTGGTACTAATATTTTATTTCTATGAGCAAAGAATAAAGTAGAAATGAGCAACAATCTAATGGCTTTGACTACTGTAGTTGATAATTCCATTGGGCAAGAAACCCAACCCCACCTTAGTATGATAATATTTTCTATCTTATACTGTAACATAATTTTACTACATGGACAAAGTGACCACTGATTTACAAATTTAACTTCTAAGTTCTAAGAGCAAAACATGGAAATTTCATTTACTTTCTGGTTTGACCTCCCAATTAAACAAAAAAATAAACTGAGCCCCTGTGAGGAATGCATGTGTTCAAACAATGTTTTGACAGCATATTCTGTCAAAACTGATTCTGACTGTTGATCAATTATAAAAATCTGAAGCGGTATTTATGGCTATTCTAAAAATGACAAGAGAAGTAAAACATATCCATATATTTTTTAAATATTAATCTCTTACGGTCTATTTTTTTTGTTTGCTTTACATTTATGGGGTTTCTTTGTTTGTTGTTTTCTGTTTTCTTTAAGATCCAGTGGGGGTGCACAGCACACTCAAGAGAGCCAAAGCAAAAAAATATTAAGTAAGATAGGTGAACCAATAACTGAAAAAAAATAATTATTTGTAGTCATCTGATAGGAGTGTGTGTATGTGTGTGTGTCTTTGTGTATATCTGTGTATTTGTGTGTGTGTGTCTCTGTGTGTGGGTCGCTGTGTGTGTGTCTCTGTGCGTGTGTCTCTCTCTGTGTGTGTCTGTGTGCGTGTGTCTGTGTGTGTCTGTGTCTTTGTGTGTGTCTGTATGTATGTGTCTGTGTGTATCTATGTATGTGTGTCTGTGTCCTTGTGTGTGTGTTTGTGTGTGTGTCTGTGTGAGTGTGTCTGTGTGTCTGTGTCTGTGTGTGTCTGTGTATGTGTGTCTTTGTGTGTGTGTCTGTGTGTATGTCTCTCTGTGTGTGTCTGTGTGTGTTTATGTATGTGTGTCTGTGTCTTTGTATGCGTCTCTCTGTGTGTCTGTGTCTTTGTGTGTGTCTCTCTGTGTCTGTGTGTGTGGGTATGTGTGTCTGTGTCTGTGCGTATGTCTGTGTGTGTCTGTGTGTGTGTGTGTGTGTGTGTGGAATGGGAAGAAAGTGTGCTCTTAAAGCATTTCCTGTATCCTCCAAGTTATTAAAACTATCTTGAGTTGCTAAGTTTAGCAAACTTCCCTCCTTTACCATACTTTCTTTTATTTCTTTCAAACTAGTTGGAAGAAAACATTACATTTCTGCTTAGAATCCAATACTTGAAGCATGTTTTCCCAACCCAAGGAATAAAAACATTAATGAGACAACTTTTTATACTGTGCCCTAAGAGAAAAACTAACAAGATTGAGAACAAAAAGTGGAAATTGTTGAGAAATTATAGCTATCTATTATGCTGTCCTGACGAAGAATAGGACAGAGCAATATGCGGTGATCTCTCTAAATACTTCTGACCCCAAAGGGAAACTAATTAGAATATAAAGGGAAAATGAATCAGCTAGAAGGAAGCATTGTTGATCAACAATTTTATTGTAGAACCAGAAGAGGGCACTCATTTCCTACAAATGATAGCAAACTTCAGAAATGGCAATTATGATTGGATGTTTCTTCAAATAAATGAAAACAAGGGACTCACTTCTAGTGTATCAAAGTAATAGAGTTATTCAGGATATTTTAATAATAAACTGATAATTTTATAATATCAAATAAAAGCCAAGAATGTACAATTACATTTGTATATAATTCATATACTGTAATTCATGAAAATTAATATTTTTTACTTTTAAAAAAACCATTAAAACCTAAATGCAAATGAACATCTGTGTGAAAATATTCAGAATCCTTATATGTTAGTCAGGCTTAAAGAAAGCTGACAATTAATTATTTAATAAGAAGCCAAACAACTCAGTAAAAATGGGCAAAATCTTTATACAGACACTTCACATAAAAAGATACAAAAAAGAACGTGCTCAACATTCTAAGTCATCAGGAAAATAATTAAAATGAGATACTTAGAAAACCTACCCACACACAAAAAAATTGTACCCAAAAGGTCATAGAAGGTTTATTCCTAATAGCCACAAAGGGCCCCACGATGAGGAGTAGAGAGGGTGCACGTACTTGAGTGTCTACTGGCAGATGCATGGGGAAGCGAACCTAACGAAGGCCACACCGCTGGGCTCTGCTCAGTGGGTGCATCTGCTCCACGTGTACCTCGCCCTCCTGGGACCAGCAATCTTGCCTAGTCGTATTTTTCTAATGGCAAAATCAGAGGGCCAAGAGAGAACCAGAAATATGAAAATTTCCTAGGTTTGGAACCAGCATTCTGTCTTTTCTGCCTCATCCCACTGAACAAAGTACGTCATGTGGCCAAACGGAGATTCAAAAGGGTGTGAAATGGACACTCTCTCTTTAAGGAAAGAGAACAGAAGTCACCTGGCGAAGAATGTGAATCAGGGGGGGTGCAAAGCATTGGGATCATTAATATAATAAATCAGTATATCTAATATTTTTGTTACTTTTGTGTATAAATTCTTTTCTTTGGTTTACTTTTCTATCTAGGTATATTACATTGTTGAATACAACTGTATTAAAATTATCTTCTTTTATTACATTCACTAGATTGTTTTTATTTATGTATGTCAACGATTTCATTAATTTGAAATATCAATTTTCTATTATATTTTTGATATAGACAATAATATTTTCTGTTAATAAAAAGAATCTTATCTATTTTTTTCAATTTCTATATGTGACTCACCCATTCGTGTTTATAGTTTTAATTACAATGACAAATAAAAACAATACCTTTATGGTATGTCCTCTTTCCCATCTTATTTTAATTTTTAAAAATAATTCACAAAAATGTTAATATTGTTTTATTCAGTGTTTAATCCCAATTGCCAAAATATTTTATGAATTGTATGTACATTATATCCTTGTATCCAATTACATATCTCCATATACACTTTTTTCTCCTTTAAGAGTTTTTGATGAAGATCTCAGTGTTACAAATGTAATACTCTTCAAAAAATTGAAAATATCTTTATTTTGCTTTAACTCCAAAACCAATGCAGAAGCTGGGTACAAAACATTTTCCTGCAGCTTCTCTGCCCCCTTGCCTTTGAATTCTAAGATATGGTACATTGTTTGTTGGCCTCTACTATTGTTAATCAGAAGCTACTTTCCATCAGTCATATGTTATTTGTTATTGGAAAGCAATCCTCTTTATAGATTGTAATACAGTTTTGTTTTGTTTTGTTTGCTTTTGAAGATATAACATTTACTACACTGCCTGAGTGGACCTTCATTTGTATTTTATTAATTAAACCAACTTCATGAATAAGGCACATTTTTAATCTAAAAAGTAATGACTATCTTCAAATCTCGAAACTTACCTCAAGTGTTTGTACATTCTCTTCTTTTGGCAGTGTTTTGAATGGAATCTCTCTATCCATGTCCCATAATTACTTTTTTTTTTTCTTTCTTTTGATTCCCTGACTGGGAATTGAGCCCAGGCTGTGGTGGTGAGAGTGCTGAAGCCTAGCCACTACGCCCCCAGGGAACCCCCTTAAATACTACTTTTTTCTTCCTCTATGCTGTATTCCGTGTGAACTTCTCCATTCTATATTCCTTAGTTCATTAATCTGCCCTCAGATTGCATTTATAGAGTGTATTTACTTACTGTACTTTCCTTTTAAATGACTATAGTTTTATATCCAAGATTTTTTTGAATAATTACATTTATTAATCCTTAAGAAGAACTCTCAAATAAATATTTTAAGTGTTTATAAAATAAAGCAAAAGAGAGGCGTTTGGCATCCTCTCAGATTTATAAACAAAACGGCACGTTAAGGGGCACAATTGCCCAAAGGCATTCAGCATCAGAAAGCACTCTGACCACAAGGCACTCAGATTTCCAATTGATTATGTTGATAGATACCTAATCTTTCCTCATTTTTGCCTGATTTTGTTTCATAATCCTTTTTAAAGGGAATTTTAGTTTTATCTTTCTAAATATTCTCAAAACAATAACTTCAAGACACTTGACAAAAAATAAATTGTGTATGGAATAAATAATTATTCAGATTGTTGATTTTATTGTCTATCTAAAGAAGCAGATTTTTCCCCCATGGAAATTTGTATTGCAGGCTCATTGTGAGCAAAAGATATCTTTCTTCTTTTTTCTTTTTTTTTCCAGGTATTTTGTTTGTTTTGGGGTTTTTTTTTTTGTTTTGGGGGTTCTTGTTTGTTTGTTTTTGTTCTTTCGGTCACTCTTTTCCTTAATGGTCAACTTTAACAGTCCAAATGTTTTGTGATTACCTCTTTCCAGGACTCCAGTATCCTGACTCAGAATTGGGTCTAATAATTATACTTGAGTGTTATTACCCCAGGGGGATATGGCAGATCCAATTACAGAATCAGTATGTGACTGACTCATTTCTTGGTGTCCTGATGTCTAACCAGTGCCTCTCTAGAGTTGCAGCTTTTGATAAATGTGGAACTCTTACTGGTATCCATATCTATTCTTCCAGGTTATTTGCATATGTGAAGAGAACTGTGCCTCTAGCCTTTGAATTAAAACATTAAACATGGCCCTATTCCCCCAATTCACACAGAGAAAATTGGTTTCTTTTAACCCACAATAGCTAAACTTGGCAGCCCGTTATTTGCTTCTGGACCCAGATATCAGCAGGCCTGTCACTTTAGGACCCACATACATTTCTGTTTCTATTTAGTTTCTGGTTCACAGAGATGTCCTTATATTGTTTTTGAACTTGGATGTAATGTTTATTTTACTCTTTTTTACACTATATCCATTATTATTTAAATAAGCCTGTGGAAGAAATTGCTATCCATGCTTCAAATGAGTATGCCATTTGAATCCACTTAAGAAATATTTCTGTTTCCTTTATATTCTGTGTGTTAATTACGCGACATACTTCTGGAGCCAACTGCAAGACTTTTGGGACAAGTTCCTACAAATAGTAGAGGAAGGAAAGAAGAAATTTAACTTTGAAAATAGAGTTGGCAAGGATTTTAAAAGTAAACTTTAATATACATACATAAAAGGGCATAAGAAATAAAAATACAACTAAATGAATTTTCACAAAACTAACATATAACTAACACACAGATCAAGGAATATGAGTATGTAAAATAATGTTACCATGGTGTTATTCTATCTCAAATTTTATATCTCAGTCTATTCATTATGTCACTCAAAATAACCACTAAATTGACTTCTACCACTATGAATTCTTTTTGCCTATTTTAGAATTTAATAAAAATGAAATTAAATAGTACACATTCTTCTTGGTTTGGTTTCTTCCATTCAATATTATGATGTAAGATACATAAAAATCCATTTATTTGCAGACAGTTGTGGTTTGTTCATTCTCATTACAGAATTAAATTTTATTATCCATATGTAACTAAAATTAATTTATCCATTCCATTTTAATGGAAATTTAGATTTTTCCAGTTTTAGCTACTGTGAATAGTGCCACTTAAAAATTTTTACACATATCTTTGTGTTAATATGGATATTTTTCAGTTGTCTTATACAAAGAAATATCATTTTGATCATTAAGTATATAAATATTAAGGTTCAATAAGTAGTTTATACACGTTATACAAAGTAGTTTATACAAAGTTGTTCTAGCAAATCACACCCCAAACATTCTTGAGCTCCAGTTATTACACATTATTACCAACATTTAATGCTATCTGCTTTTTAAAAAATCTATTTAGATTAATGTAGTGGTACCACATTGTGTGTGTTGTGTGTGTGCATGCATGTTTTAATCTATATAAAATTCACATAGCATAAAATAGAAAATTCTCAAGTATAATTCTACAAGTTTTATAACT
The DNA here is from genome assembly GCA_004026885.1 of Lyroderma lyra. NCBI lineage: Eukaryota > Metazoa > Chordata > Mammalia > Chiroptera > Megadermatidae > Lyroderma > Lyroderma lyra. The sequence continues at coordinate 7,025 of PVJL010017956.1, forward strand.
ATACATGCCTATGTAGTTATCATCTTAATCAAGATACAGAACACTTCCACTACCTCAGAAAGTTTCTCCCTACTTCTTTCCAAACAATCTACACCCTCTGAAGCAATATGAGGTCAGATAATTTATTTCATGAACTCATCCTAGAAAAAGTGCTATATACCTCATCGCTAAATATCATCACTAAGGTCACCTACTCCCCTAGGGAAGCTATGCACCGATGCCAACACCTAGTCCACCTTTCAAAGCAATTTTGGAACTCTTTTTCTGGAATGGCCATCAGAGCTTGCCATCATATGAAAATTCTGACAATTAAGTTCACAAACTTGCTACCATGCACTTACTTGTGCAATGCTGTACCAACCAGTAAGGTGTCATAACCTTACCAAGGTTGTTTGTACAGTGCTGCCAATGTATGTGCACGGTGTCAAGTTCACAAACTTAATTGTCAGATTTTGGTATGATGACAGCTCTGATGGCCACTCCAGAAAGAGTTCCAAAATTGCTTTGAACGATAAACTAGGTTCTGGCGTCAGTGCATAACTTCCCAAGGGGAGTACTTCAGAGGTGACAGTAGTGATTTTCAGCAGTGAGGTATGTAACACTTTTTCTAGGATGAGTTCGCGATATTAACTGTCTGATCTCGTGCTTTAAAAAATATTCTTGCACCATAGATTAGTCCTTACTTATGTCAGAATGCCATTTAAATGGAAACATAAAGCATATGCTCTTTTATATCTGGATATCTTTTTTGCTTAGCATGATGATTAGAAATTCTCCCATGAAGTATGTCTGTCGTTCATTCATTTTATTTCTCTGCAGAGTTCTATTCATGAATACGTTTACTACCATATTCATTCACCTGTTTGTAGTCATTTGTGTTCTTCCCACCATGGGGGTTATGAATAAGCTGCTGTAAATGTTTTCTTACAAGGCATTTTGTGGACAAATGCTTTCACTTCTTCTTGAATTAATATCTGGGAGTAGAATTGTTATACCATAAATGCGTGTCTAACTTTGTAAGAAACTGAAAAACAGTTTTCCAAACAGGCAGTGCCACTTCACACAACCATTATCAATGTGTGAGAGTCCTAGTCTGAATCCTTGCCCACCTTCTGTCAGTCTTTTTAATTTTAGTCATTCCCACAGATGGGAAAGTACATGCCATTGTGGTATTACTTTGCATTTACCTGGTGATTAGTAATGTTCAGCAGCTTTTCACATTTTTTTTTAGTCACTCATTGTTTTTATTCCCTTGTCTGCTCAAGCCTTTCCTCTCTCTCTCTCTCTCTCTTTTTTTTTTTTTTTTTTTTTTAATATGGGTAGTTCCCTGGCTGGGAATCGAAGCCAGGCCCCAGAGTTCTTTCCCCCTTTTTAATGATATTATCTTTGTATTATTCATCCGTGGAGGATCTATACATAATCTGGGTACAAGGTCTTTGTCTGATGAAGTTATTGGAAATAGTTTCTCCCTTTTAATTTTTTTAACAGTGTCTTTGATGAGGGAGAGTTTTTAGTTTTTAGTTTTATTTCTAAATGTCAGTTTCTCTTTTTTTGTTCTGTTTTGTTTTTATGTTATGCCTTTTACTTATTAATTGCAAAACGCTTGCCCACCACCATGGTCACCAAGATACAATTATTATCCTATTTTATTCTTTCTTTTAGAAGCATTATAGTTCTAACTCATATGTATAAGTTTAAGAAACATTTTAATTTGATTTTGTGTAAAGTATGAGACTTGAGAGGAGGTTAACATTTTTTCTCTATAGATACAGTTACTTTAGCATCACTTGTTTGAAAGACTTTCAAACCCCCATTGAATTTCTGGGATATCTTTGTTAAAAATCAATTGTCCTTTTAGATGTGGGTCCTTTTCCGGTCTCTCTCTTTTGTTCCATTGAACTATGTGTCTGTCCTTAGGCCAATACTATATTGGTTTGATTATTATAGCATTATGTTAGACATCAAATACTAATAGTATGAATTCTCCAAATTTGTTCTTCTACTTCAAGATTGGTTTCACTCCTTTAGGGTATTTACATTTCCATTTTATTAGAATTAAGTACACTGACTATGGCAACCATTAGTTCTGAGAACAAATATTCCTATTTATTCCCTGGACACAATAAAATGATTGCACTTCTTGGCTGCTAGCTGTTGAGTGGAGTTCTAAGTCTAATTCTGATCAATGAATTGAGAGTGGAAGGGATGCTGCTACTTCTGTCCTAAACATTTAGTTATTGAGTTGAGACCTTCAAGAGCTATCTCATTTCTTTCTGACCTAGTTACCAACTGCATTTCAGTCGATAGCAGCTCCTGCAGCCTGGGTCCCTAAATGGCTGTGACGACCAGAAAACTCTTGATTTGAGATAAACGTGTTATAGGAGAAACAAATGTACACTTTTTGTTAAGTGAGTCACATTTGGGGGTTGTTACCATATGTGTTCAATCCAAACTTACACAACTTCTTTACCTACCAACCTCACTGATACCTGCTCTCAACAGAGATTCTATGTATCAGTGATTTTTAAAAGTCTGGAAAATTATTTCCATCATGTGTTCATAGTTTCAAAGAAAATAAAAGGTGTAATTAAAGTCTTCCTAAACTACATTTCCCTAACCATGTTGTTCCATGCTGTTAGTCCTGGAATATATCTGCAGATATTCCTCTTAAAGACATCCAGCATTTTAATAAAATTCATAAACCCTGTATAGTCTAAACCTTTCTTAGTAAGTAAAAATAATATGGACCATAGGGGACCCTGCAGCTAAAAGGCTGGTTTAACTTTATTAAAGCAAAACTTATCTGACTTAATGATGAAGAAATCCTTCTATAAGAAAACGGATCCACTTTTCATAACCTGAGAAAGTTAAAGGCACAAGCTCTGTAATATTTAACTGAACAAACACTGTGATCTCTGCTCAAATACATGTTACCAGTACCTTTTGCTGATTCCTTGCTGAAGTTTGCCAGCTCCTATCTCCAAAAAGAACCTTCCCTTTCCATACTAAGTATCATGAAATCCTCTCTTGCCTACCTGAGTGTCACAAGGCCTCTCTTTCCTTGCTGATACCAAGGCAATTCTCAAAGAGATTCTTTGGTTGTGTCGGTGTAAAATGAAAATCTAAAAATGTTAAGCATTAGGGAGTCAGGTATGATGAATTTCAAAATTTTGAGTATTGACCAGTTCCCTCTCTCCTGAAGATTTTAGTAAGCAATATTGTTATTTAAAATTTGGAGTGTGCCATCCATCTTATATTCCACAATAGCACTTAAACGTCCTTTGATAAACGTTTGGAACAACTTCATGGCATTTGGGAAATACCTAACAAAAAATCCTGCTGCCCTGAAAAAAATAGTTTTTGGACAATTTTTACCTGCTAGCCAACCTGAATGGCACAGGTGAGCAACCCCACATTGGCAAAGATTATACAAACCAAATTGTTTTTACAATTTGAAGTCATGACCTCAAGCTTCTCCACTGACGTTTCAGATCTTTGATTTCACCAGAGACCTCATAATTTGGTCAAAGATATGTCTTTGCTTGGTAATAAAGGGAAGATAACGTGGGCCATAGCTACAAAGTCTAGGCAAAGGAAATGTTTTTACAGCAAGAGAAAAAAACAGGAAGAAGGAAGAAGGAGGCAATGAGGTAACAGAAAGGATGAAAAGGACAAGGAACAAGCATGGAGAAACAGGAATGGCCTTCTCTTTCCCCGCCTCACGCACTCCACCGCCCTCATGGGGATCCAAGTGTGAAGTGTCTGAGTTGCAATACTCTTGCCCTTCAATGCGCCAATACTCACCATCCAGCTCAGTGACCGTTCGTGGTACACAGATTACATGGTTGGAAGGTGCTGAGCCCTGAGGATTTTTTTAAAAGCCTGAAATAATTCTCAATAAAGGAAGACCAATTATAGCACATGTTTCCCAAGTCTTGCATTAATGATGCAAGTGGGGTAACATCAATGGGGATATATCAGACCCCTCGATTTTATCCTTCTTGGCGTTCTGCCAGACCCCCAGACCTCCTCAGATGCTTTCAGGAAATTTAGTGTGTCTCCCATGATTTTATCACCATTCATCTCACGTTCTCCTGCTTTCGACATTTAGTACCAACCTCCCGAAGGAGCGTGTGGATCGGTTACCCCGCTGTTGTCCCAGATGATCCTCACAGAGGCCGGTGGCTGAGGCATCGCGTGAAAGGGCATTCATTAGCACCCAGAAATGCGCAGGATTCTCTCTTCCTTGACTTTGTACCACACTGTTACCCGTACCCTGAAGCAAAACTTGTCACTCAGAGTCTGTGCTATCCCTGCTCTTGCCTCCATCTCCAACCATGAAAACTGGCATAACTGTTTTCTCTGCAGTGCTAATGCTAGCCACTGGGATCAGTTTAAAGATAAATGTCATGTTCTTATGGGCTCATTTTTGGTTTTTGTTTTGATAGCTTCCAGGTACTGCATGCAGATATGTCCTCAGCAAATTCTAGTTCTCTAATGAATCCACTGGTGCAAGTATAGATGACTAGATGACTTGGGCCAGGCCATCCTCATCAGACACTATAAATATCTGAATCATAGCTGAATCTCTGTATAGTCTTAGCTAGAATCACCGCCCAAAACATAAAAATTAAGTAAATAAGAGGGACTGAGGCACAGAAGCCATTTTTATCCTATCAGGAGATCTGGAGATGTAGGTATCTGAAGATGCGTACACAGGTACAAATAAGTAGAGCCTCTCCTATGTGCTACATCCAGCTCATTGTCATTTGGAAGCTGAAGAAAGTTGGGAGATGAGAGAGATTGGGGGATTGTTTGCAACTACCATCTTCCTTACGTTTCCAGGAGACTGTTGTGAGGTCAGGTTCTCCACCAGTAAAGGGGATCTGGGCACAGCACCAACCAGCAACAGTGTGAGTCATAGACATATTTCAGCACAATCATTATAGATCTGGTTCGTCAGTTTGAGTGCCTGTTAGTATTTCATTATGTGAATTATCCATAGTGATCATCCCCAATGATGAACATTTCAATTGTTTCAATATTATACTATGATCAAAATAAATATAATCAACAACAATATTTTTTAATGCAGGACTTATTTCCTCAGTGTACATTATTAGAGATAAGGCAGCTGGTTAAAAATTATGTATAATTACATTTATATTCATATTGCAAAGCCACTTTGTCCACATTTTTATCTATGCATAAATTTCAAAGTAATGAACTTTCAAAGATGGGGTTAATTGTCAAGACCCAATCTCATTATCTCAATATTATTTTGTAGAATAAGTATTAACTATCCAGCCAGTAAATATCATAGTTTTAATATTAAAATTTTAAACTCTATTGAAACTGTAAGCGTAAAATGAACTTTGCTTACTTTAACCTCACTAACAAAAATATAAAGTCATTTTGAGAAAGTCGTTGAAAATCTGGATTAAACTATTAATATTTCTACTATAAACTACAGTTTTAACCTAATAAAATATAATGGACTTAATTTGTGATTTGACCTTTTTAAACTAAAGATGCTTCATTTTCACTTGTCCCTTGGACTTAGTGTCGTCATTAGCTACACAGCCATACCCACTGAGGCCCTGCTGCCCTGTAGAGTAGTATAAGATGCTGACGTAGGTGTTGTTAAATATATATGCCCTGTGTACATGCAAACATACAAAATGCAATTTAAGTGCATTTTCGTGTGCATCTTAACCCAGTTAAAACCACTTTGCTCCACTAGCATTGAAGCCCATGAAGTGAGTGCTCTGGGTTATGCCAAAGGGGCTGGGGACTGACACGGATTCTTCCAGAACAGAACTCCAACCCCTTGTAAGACAGGCCTGTGCCCTGTGGCTAAGTGAAATCCCAATGGAAGGAAGCTTCAGATTCAAGGTACAAAGTCAGACTAACTTCCTTCCCCGGGAGAGGTAACAGTAATGCTGTTCAGTTAGCAAATGTGACGACAATAACTTGTTCGTGCAGTGTATTTTAAGCAGTGTAAACGGCATCAGTTCTCTAATCCTGAAGTACACAGGACAGTTATTATTACTTTCACTTTATAGAGTTTTTGGTAATTTTAATAGTTTTATTTCTGACTTATTCTTCTCAGTCTCTTTTGTCAAATTTTGTACTTCTTTGCTGCCCAGTCTGTCTCCCAAATATTCTTTCCCATGAGAAATCATTTCAGCAAACAATTACTAGCATTGGGGTTCTAGTAAATTGTAAGACATCACCCCCCAACCCCCGTACAAGGAACTAAAGTCTGGTAGGAGGGGCGAGTCACTGAGCAAGTGATGGAAGTGTACGTAGCGTGTTTTTAAAAGCAATGGCACTGTGTCTGTGGGTAGTGGAGGTATTGGGACTTATTCTTGTAGGGGGTAACTACTGAGCCAAATCTGTTAAGAGTGAGACGGAGTTGGTCTGTCAGAGGGTGGAAGGCTTTTGAGACAGAACAAATGACAGACGCAAAGGCATGACAATGTGAAACAGCACGTTTTGGGTGCAAGGGAGTCCAAGCACTCTGATAGCAGTGTGAAGCCTATGGCTCGGAGACTTAAAAGGAGGATGGTATTTTAGGCAGTTCTGGGCCTTTGAGGAGTGTGTAGGAGAGATTTTTAACCTGTGAATGTTATTGTTATTCGTATTTTAAATGGATCATGAGGTCTGCAGTTATTATAGACAATAAATTGAAGCATAAAACCTTGATGTAGATGAACTATTATAATCAGATAATTATAAAAGTTAGACCTAGATATTTTAAGATGTCTTAATAGAGACAGACATAAAGAGGTATAATTTGAGAAACATTGAGAAGGTACAGAAGACTAAATTAGTCTTGTTATATAGAGATAGAGGAGGACGATCTGGTGAAGGAGCTATAAACAAATTATGAATAAAATGCTGGAAGTCCCTGGTGCTCTCACTTCTACAACCAGCTGCAGAACAAGCCCGTTCTTGCAAATCTTTATGTACATGGCGCTCGTCCTCAAATACTGACCTATAAACCAAGCTGCAAACTGAATGTTTAACTATAGCATGGGGCACCTCAACCTCAAAATACCCAGTTTCCCCTTCAAATGTCCTGCCTCCTATTTCTCTATCCTGCCTGGTGGACCTCCATCTTCTTAGGCTAAACGTTAAAATCCTGAGTCTCTTAATTGTCTTTACTCAAAGAATGAGAGTGAAAATAATCAAGGGGCCCAGGATTTTTGGCTTTAATTGAGCATCAACATCCATGGATTCTATCTCTTAAATATATCTTGACTTTAACCACTCAAATTGATTTCCACTCTGAGAGCTGTGGTGCAAATTACTTGGACTATTATAATTGTTTCCTAATTTATCTTCCTGCCAACATTTCATCCTTTCTATTAAATCTTCCAAATTGTTGCTGGAATGATTTTTCTAGTATTTTCTGGACTTATCACACTCATGCTAAAACCCTCAAATCTCCACCTAACACTCACATAAAGCGCTTTGTTCATACTCCAAAACCTAATACAGTCCAAACTCTTTTAAATGCTCTACAAAGCCCTTGAACTCTAACCCCTGCGTGTATCTGCAACCTCACATCCCTCCTCCGAAACCGGCAAATCACACAGCACCAACACAAAGCACAACACTCCCGCCTGTCGTGCCCTAGCCTGGCCCCGTCGTGCCGTAGCCTGGCCCCATAGTGCGTACACTACCTACTTTGGTGCGGAATCCCTGCCCCGCTCTGTGACTTGCTAGTCAGCCCCGGCACCTTCCTTACACATCTAACTGAGACGTCCTTGCTCTGCGATGCACTTTCCTGTTCTCTCACTCCCCTCAAGCAGCACTGAGCGCCTTCTCTCCTACAGTTGCAGCCTTCAGCTCCCTCTATTGTGTCACTCCCCCAAGGGATTGTGATGACGTTTGTGTCTTGCACATGTGTCACTGTATGCACAGGGCTGTCCGGAAATTACCCACTCATGTAATATGAAAAATAGAGGCATTTATGGCTGGGTGTTTCTCTGGACAGCCCTCGTACGTACGTATGTATGTTTTTCTTATTCTTAACCACTAGGATTTTCAGGGCTGTCACTTTTCAACCAATGCCACTTCTCCTTCACCATTATCTATTTTATATCTATGTCCTAATGTGCTAAAAAACTCAAAGAAATAGTAATTAATTTTGATATATATATCTACTAAACGATGAACTACCTACAATGCAAACTCTCTCTTCTTCGTCATTGTAGCACCATTACCTAGAAAAGGGCTTGTCTCATGTAATACACAGGAGTTAAAATGATGAATGAGTAATTACACAACCAACAATTGTGTAAACAATTAAACTCGATATAATTTGCAAAGCAGCATTAAATATTAGCATTTTAAAAGGCCATCTACATTGTTTTGGTTCGTAATGACCGCAATGTTGAAAACAATGACCAAACTTTTCATTTCTCTTAGATAACCGTTTTGTACAATAACCTTCTCTGACAGCACTTGTATTTCTAGGAATCTGAGAGCTGAGACTTTATAAATAAATTAAGCCTTCATCCAGGGTTTCATCATCTGTAATCTCAAGAAAATGTTCACATAAAAACCATAAATTTGTATATATTTTAAGCCTCATTTAGTTATATGTGTCAACAAAGTGGGGGTTTTGTTGTTGCTGTTGTTGTTACAGTTTTACTAAAACAGAAGCATCATAATGAATTTGAACCAGCCCCAAGGGCTAGGTAGCTTGGTTGCCATTTCTACCGGCTAGGGGAATATTTATTCAAATCTTATCTTGGGAAAAGCTCTGTACATTTCTTAGCTCTATAAGCTCAATTTAAAGCCACCTTGGGGAGAGAAGACAAGATGGCGACTGGAGAGGAGGTTCCTAAAGCCTCTCCCAGAAAACACAATTGAACGGCCATCCAGGAGCCAAGAAAGAGGACCTGAGTGACAAACCGGCTGTTGAGAAATCCACAAATCCCAAGTAAACACCTGAAGGCTGGCGAGAAGGAGGCGAGTCGGGGAGAGGGAAGGGAGCAGAGACGGACCACGCGGGATCCGGACGCGATCCCTGCTGACTATTTGGAGTTGCGCAGTTTGCGGGAGGGGAGAGAGACTGGGGAGCTGGGGACGGAAGGAGTTTGGGAGACAGCCTCTGGAACTTTTGAGTGGTAGAAGGGCTGAGCGAGGACTCTGAACTGCAAAGATAACACCCCAGCTCTAAGCCCCCTGGAGACCTACATAGGGCTGCAGTTCCTGTCCCCAGCCTGCTGCAAAGGTGACCCTGCTGTCTCAGGCCAGGCCCACAGCTTTGGACTTATGGAGCGTGCACTTCCTTGTGCACCCCAGGGTTCTGAAAGCAGTGTGAGCCTTTAGACAGCCAGGTACTGAATCAGGGCTGGGAAGAAAGACTGATTTTCCCCAGCAAAGAGCCGAAAGCCTTTCGTTGGCCTTTCCCCAGGATATATGCGCATAGCCTCCAAACACAGTAGGACATCAGAAACAAGAAACAAACAGCCCCCTCTCCCCCAAAACTTGACCCCCAGCACCACCTAGTGTCTGCCCTACAGCAAGACACCACAAAAGCAATAATCTGAGCAGTGAACATAAAGCCCTCATGTCAAAGAGGAAGATCCCAGAGGACAGGATGAATTCCTTAAAAACTAAAACTCCTCAGAAAGAACATGAAATTAACCCAGAAGACAGCTAGTTACAAATGGTAGGGTCGAATTTAAGTGATGGAGAATTTAAAGCAGCCATTCTAAAGGCTGTGAGAAAAATGAAAACCTATTGGCAGAACACCATAGCTGAGATAAATAACATAAAAAAGGATATAAACGACATAAAAAAGGAACTCTGTAAACAAAAAGAACAATTTAACAAAGAAATTCAAAACATAAGAAAGATTGAGATGGAAATACGAGAAATAAATACCATAAAAGAAGTGAGAAATGAAATAACTGCCATAGGAAACAGGACCAACCAGATGGAGGAAAGAATTAGTGATATTGAAGACCAGAACATGGAAACAGCTCAGAAAGAGGAAGAGAGGGAATATAGAACCAAAAGGATTGAAAGAACTCTGCAAGAAATATCCGACTCCATGAGACAAAACAACAT
>PVJL010017957.1:0-17098 GCA_004026885.1 Lyroderma lyra
AGGACCTTCATTTAGGAAATATAGCTCCAACTGTTCGGCTAAGTGCAGGCGTTTCTTTATGCTTTTTAGGGTACAGTGTTTAACTTCTGCGTTTTCACCTGTGCTATCATCCTCTGAATTATCTTGGCATATTCCAGAAATCATTTCCACCAGATTTGCTTCATCAGTTTCTTCTTCTACCAGTAATTCTTGGATATCTTAAAAGCTCTTATTACACTCTGTGTTGTTTGGGGACTTCTCTAATTCTCTAACTGTGTTAGAGTGAAACTGCGTTCTCGGGTGCCCCGTTGTACGAGGGTTTCCCCATTCTCGAACCACGTTAGAGGAAACCATGTTGTGGAAGTGCCGTGTTATATGGGGGTTGCCTGTATCCTAATGTGAAAATGCATTTAATACACCTAAAATACCAAACATCATAGCTTAGCCTAGATGACCTTAAACGTTCCCAGAAATTAGCTTATATATTTGGACAATTATCTTGGGTTTCATCTCAAGAGCAATTGGCTTCCATTTCTTCCTTTCACCAGAAGCAGGGGAAACACATGGCCTTTTTGTAGACATGATGGGATGCGAAAACACAGCAGCTCCAAAACGCTGGCAGCAGTGCACCGTGCAGCAGGGGCTGCTACCTTCCCGATGGCGTGGCCGACTGGGAGCTGAGGCACGCTGCCCAGCATCACGAGGCAGTGTTGTACCACGTATCACTAGCTTTGGAAAAGATCAAAATTCAAAATATGGTTTCTACTGAGTGCACACTGCTTTCACATCCTCATAAAGTTGAAAAATCGAAAGTTAAACCACCATAAGTCAGGGGGGCTCCCTGTATTTTGATTTTGAACCATAAAGATGTTTACTATTTATTATAAACCAAAACACAGAAAGAAGTGAAGAGGAAGGGGAAAAAATAAAAAATGAACCCAGTCTGGTTCCTGGGGGGGAAAAGACTGGAAATGTTGAACCATTTCAGTAGATGAATCTAAGAATTCAGTAAATGAAACTGAGGTTTGCACCCGGCGTTAAGTACTGAGTCGGGAGTCCTAAAGGTCTCTCTGAGGAGCAGGAAACTAACATAATCCAATGTTCTATTATATATGTAGAGCGAGCGAGAAATAATCTGTAGTATTCAGAAAAAAGAAGACATTTTAAAAATAAATGTCTTAAAATTTCTACATAGTGTATAAGAAGTCGGACAATTAATTTCGTGAACTCATCCTAGAAAAAGTGCTACATACCTCACTGCTGACTATAACTACAGTCACCTTCGAAGTACTCCCCTTGGGAAGCTATGCACCAATGCCAGTGCCTAGTCCACCTTTCGAAGCAGTTTTGGAACTCGTTTTCTGGAATGGCCACTAGAGCTGTCCTTGGACCCAAAATCTGGCAATTAAGTTTGTGAACTTGCCACCATGCACTTACATTGGCAGCACTGTACAGCAACTCAGGAAGATGTCATAACCCTGGTACCAAAACAGCTCTGATGGCCATTCCAGAAAGAGTTCCAACATTGCTTTGAAGGGTAGATTAGGCACTGGCATTGGTGCATAGCTTCCCAAGAGGAGTACCTCGAAGGTGACCGTAGTGATACTCAGCAATGAGGTATATAGCACTTTGTCTAGAATGAGTTCACGAAATTAATTGTCTGACCTTGTAAAACAATATCAAATTAGAATACACTGCAATACACCATGACTAGCAGCCCATTTTCCCAAGTCCAGGGGTCAGAAATACCATGTGAAACTATTTTCGCTTGAATGAACAAAGATCACGTCTGTCCCTAGAACCAAGGTGCCAGCCGCACTCCACAAAGGTCAGTTTTTTTGCTTTTTGGTATGTGGGTAGCTCCCTGGCTGGGAAGCGAACCCAGGCCGCAGCGCCAACAGCGCCAGCGCCGAAGCCCTAAGTCACTACACCACCAGGGAACTCCCCACAAAGGTCAGTTTTAAGGTAATCTTGGGAGATCTCTGCCATTGAGACACTATAAACCTGTGCACATCTCTTGGCAGCTTTTTGTTTTGCTAGGTGAGCTGAGCCATAATGCTGTTTGGGGGTGTTTCATTTACACATACACTCACTCAAAGACACACACACACACACACACACACACGCACACTTCATTCTTCTCAGAGGCAAGGGTCACCAACAATCACAGTATTAAGGGCCCTCCAGGAGGCTGCCCCACCATGATCCATGACCACCTCTCCCATGGGGCCTGAGAGAGCTCAGGTGGGACAGACTCCAGGATCCACTTTTCTGAACTCTCCGGGGCCCTCAGGACAGCCTCAGTTTTAAGAGGCAAAGTGCACTGCTAACCCGGAAGTACAGGATCCCCAGGGAAGCTCCAGGTGAGCGTGCTCACCTTTGACCTAACCTCATCCCAGGCTGAGGAGGTAATGGACCTGCGAAGGAGACAGACCGTCACTGCTGACAGTTGCCTGAGCAGGGCTCTGGCCACAGGGCAATTCCACTCCCTGCACTTAGAGACCTGCCAGGCCTGTTATCACAGCCAAAACCCTGTGAAAGAGCAACGTGGGAAATTTATCAGGTTAAATCAATAAAAATGAATTTTAAAAAATAAATAAATAAAAGGAAAACACACACAGAAAAGAAAGAAAACATGACAAAGGAAAGCAGGTACATTATCAGCCACTGATAGAAGAAAGGGGAGATATAAACATACGTACTTATATTTTTAAAACACACACAATAGAAGAATACACCAAAAACTAAAAAGAAAAATTAGGTTAGATCTGAAGGAAGGTAGAAACAGGAAGGAGGAAAACCTTGGCACCTCCAAATGGGCCTTATTTGGCTTTTGAAATGGGCAGTTATCTTACATAACTACAAAACAAAGTAGAAATTTAAAACAGCAATCACTGACAAATAAAAAATATAACAAAGAACCTTATTTATAGTTTTGGTGGCATAACCACACAGAGAGGATTTCAAGGGATTTCAAAACACAGTTATCTGACTATATCTCCCAGGTGGGATGGACCCCAAGGACCCAACAGGCCAAAAATCTAAATTCCAAATTTCTCAGGAGTCATGCTATTTGTGACAGAGTGGACATTGCTGTGCTGATACTATTGGATGCACACGTGTGAAACAGCAAAAGAACAAGTATGTTGTCACTGGGAACTGGGATTTGGGGCACCGGAACAGGAAGGTAAGATTTAAGACATAAGAGTTCCTAAAATTGAACTGGGAATATCAGAATGAACTCACAGGTGTTTCTCTTTTCTCCACCACCTGTGAGGTGTAACTTGCACATTGTAAAATGCACTCAGGTAAGTGTGCAGGTGAGTTTTGGCAAATTGTACATACACTTATGCACCCACCAACACAGAAGGAAGAGAATATATTCATCACTCAGAAAAGCTCCCTCAGCACCTCTGCAGTTACTCCCCCTCCCCTTTGACTCTCAAAAGCACTGGCCCGCTTCCTGTTGCTATTAGATTAGCTTCCCTTTTCTACAACTTCTTATGCATCAAGTCACGCATGTGCCACTTCTTTCACTAACTATGTTTCTGAGATCCATCTGGGATGTAGCATGAATGAGGAATCCGTCAGCTGTTAATGCTAAATAGCATTTCCTTGTATGAACTCATATTTATTTTTTAAGGTAAAATGTATTATATATTTTTTAAGTTAAAATACATTATATATCCTAGGCCTGTCCACTGAAAAGGCATAGAAGCAATGACCAACCCAGTGGCACTGGGTGTGCCAGGTGCCTAGCTATCATACTTCTCGGAGTAGGAAGATGGCCCAGGTCTCCAGAGCCACATGGAGCAGATTGAGTAGCCTGTATGAAGAGGATCCCAAGGTCCCCAAATGGGATGATCTGACCAATAAAGATAGCTGTAATGGATTAAAATAGGTAAAACATTTAAATCACTGATATTTAAAATGATATTTTTAAAAAACTCTCAACAATTCCCTTTGGAAGTGTTAAGAAACAAACGCATATTCTAGAAATTGGTAAATAAAAAGGGAAGAATCAAGAATTTATACTGCCTCACCTACGAACTGTAACTCAAGGTAACTTTGAGTTAAGGTTTACTTTATTAGGTAAGTTCCAGCTAATAAATGAAAAAGGAACAATACAATTCTCATTTGCATCTCTTGAGAATTAACACATCTACCCAATGGTCACCAAGGGCTGCCAACATCCCCAAAAGACAGACGTGTGGACAGTCGCATATTTCCTGGGTGGAAGAGCACCACTATGACCCTGTCTTAAATATAAAAGATCCAGGAGCTGGTTCAGGTTCTCATAAACCACCAATTTATAAGAAACACAGGGACTTGTAACTGCTGCTTGGAGGTGCAACAGCACAGCCCCCAAAACTCCACGGAACAAGGCCATGGTCAATTCAACAGTTCAATTACAAGGAGGGGTCACGACCACCTCCACGGCCACATGACTTTTGGTGAGGATGTGGCAGAAATGACTATGAAGGGTAGTAGAACATGCCACCCTAAGATATGTCACTTTTGTGTTAGGATGTTTTTGAGCTGAAGGTAATTGAGAAGAAGCTGATAAAAGAAGAGCTCTGACCTCCTCTCTTTGACCAGGAGGCTCAGCCCCTGGCCCGGGCCGGCCAGCCCAGGCCGGCCTTCCCCTTGCATCTGAGAAGCATGGGGCTGCCTGTCTCCACTTTTCCATGGTTTCATTCATGCCTTTTCCCAAAAGATCACCAGCAAAGTTCCAGAAAAATTACCCCATGAGACATTTTTCCTTCAAAATTGCTGGGTGAGCTACAGCCTTTGGGAGAAGTGTGGACAGAGGCCCTGGAAGACAGCCACTATGAGTATAGTTCCTGCAGAAACAGCACCTGTGTGGGTAGCCTGTGGGGGGATGGGTGGGGGAGGAGGACACGACCCCTATGAACAGGGGCCAGCGCAGGACAGGAGACCAGTCCTCACACCTACAGGGTACAACCTCACATCCTGCTTCAGGAAACGTGTATTCTCACAGAAATAACAAGGTTCCCCAAGCAGAAAAACAGAGGAAAACAAATTAGAAATGTGTGATAAAAAATATTTACATTTCATGGCATATCTCCCTTAAGTCTTTTATCAAAATAACACAAAACTTTGCATTCACAAAATTGCTATCATAGTACATTGTTTATAATTGGCTGTTTCATTTCTTATATAGCATAATACATGGGATAATTATCATCCTATAATTTCACCAAATCCCCAATACTGTGATTTTGCTTTTCCCCAATATTCATCATCATAAATAATGACTGTGATGAACATCTTTGTTCATGAATCTTTGTGACAATTTCTTATTAATTCTTTAGTTTGAATTCTTACAAGTAGAGATGATGATTTAAAACAAAATATTTGAAGATTTTTATCTACACAGCTATAAGGATTGGCATTCTTCCCAGCAATGGGTTTTAAACGTTTGTCCATAAAAATGGACACAAGAGAGATCTCTGCTTGTTAAATTTACATTGCTCATTTTCATTTATTTACAGCATAGAATTTCTTTTTTTTTTTTTTTTTTTTTAATTCATTTTTATTGTTAGACTTATTGGGGTGACATCTGTTAGCAAGGATTACATAGGTTTCAGGCATACAATTCCACAGTGCATTGTCAACTGGATGCATAATAAGTATTTCTTTTCTTTATGGTGATGGGTCATCTTTGCAAGCCTTATAATTAACTTCCTGCTAAGGTATTCATCCTGTTGATTCTGATTTGTAAAGAAGTCCGTATATAAAGGCCAAATCTTTGCCCTGTGGCAACTTTTTTTCTAGTTTTTTCCTTTGCTGCTAATCTTCTTCATGGTGATGTCTGATGTACAGTGTTAATGTTCAGGTAGTAAAACCTCTTCCTTTCCTCCACTTCCCTCCAATCCTTGAGAAGAGTGCATCCTCTTCACTAACAGAGTCCCTTGCAAGCATGTGGAAGTGACTTGCTGTTCAATTTGGAATCAGTTGCCCACCCTATGAGCTAGTGCGGTCCTTCTCGAATATTTCCATGATGTGCCCGTGGAAGATGGAAACATCTGCTCAGCACACGGAGGGTGAGCGGTCAGGGCTCTCCCAGGCCTCCTGCGGGCCTAGGGGATCAACGCCTCAGCCTGGCCTAACCCATGCTGGGCACAGCGGCTGAGAAGCCCACCGCTGCGGACACGGGGGAAAGAAATACTCCCTGTCCTCCAACTTGGCAGTGATTCTAGAGACGCAGGGACCCAGCTTGCCAGAGACAAAAACAGTCAGCGCTCTGTGGGAGTCTAGGCCCATGCCCAGAGCAGTGACTGAACAGCGATCACAGGAGAACTGCTTAAGTTAATAGTCTCTAGCAAGTTTCCACAAACAACGTACCTGTTTTTTGACAATGACCCATTTGGGACTCATAAAACCACAAGGACAAGACAGGGCAGTTCTTACTGCGTTCGGCCTTTCTCATGTGGTGTGTTATTAGAAGGGCCACCAGGACATTACATTCATACAAAGAAAAAACAATGACTCTCCCAAGAAAATGACCATGAGCTCTGGAGGACAAAGAACTGGGAAACTGAGTGCACTCGGCCCTCCGAAAAGGCCACAACGACTGCGGTTCACTCGTTCTCCACTACGCTGTGATGACAATCCATGCCAGAAACACTGGAGAGCATCAACAAGCCAACTTACTTCCGAGCGTCAGCTTCCTGTGCCCACTTTGGCTGTCCCCAAGTACGTCTTCAGCCCAAGCTCACTGTTTCCGCCAACCCCTCTGCGGGAATCTCTCACAATGCCAACGCCATGGCCACGCAGTTTTCCAGTCCTGCTTTTCCGCCAGCTCTTTCCAGGCCCGATCCTTTACGGGGACACGCCCACACCTCCCAGCCCCGCCCCAGAGTCCTGTCCAATCACACATCATAAATGCATCAAGGCGGGCGCTCCCTGGTGGTGCAGTGGCTAAGGCTTCAGGTGCTCTCAACGCTGCGAACTGGGTTCGATTCCCAGCCAGGGAAATACCCAAAAAAGAAATAAATAAATGCATTAAGGTATTAGGGTCAGCCACATGAAATTACCAATACTCAAAGTTTTTTTACTTGTACAATGTAAGGTTCGTGATTCAACATAGTATCTCAGATGTTCTTGGTTTACTTTAAGCTCGAGTCAAGGACTGCATTTTACTTTTTTTTTGTTTTTTTAACCACGGAACTGTCTGTGCTCAGTCGCTGTTCAAATGTGATACAAGCTTGCTGGGAAAAAAGTTGTTGGCATCATTGAAGACACTACTTACTGGTCAGAATAGACAGAACTTCTCAAAAATGCAGCATGCATTGCAATGGCATTCTAAAAATAGAAAAGCTTACCTGTGCCACCTGACAGGCTGTCACAGACAGGCACTGGTTCTGCCCCTTTACCTCTGCTGTGACAAGGAAACTGTGAATCATTGTAAGTCCACCTTCTTGGCCTCTCACAAACTAGTCTTAAGATGAGAGAGGGCATTCAGGAAACATGAACAAAAAGGTCCCCGACGAATGCTTCCCTGCCTGACCCATAGCTTGTTTGGTGAGGTGCTCTCAACTGACGCTGGAGGAAGAGACAGGCAAGCCAAAGCCACCCAGCGAAGACTGCGGTTACCATGGACGTGGGGGCTTCCTCTCTGTCTGACGGGGGATGCGGGCGCCTGTGGAGCCAGAGACAGCCTGGAGCATTCACCCATGCTGAGGCACCAGAGGCGCTGGTACTCACCCCGGAGCTGGCGTTTACATACGAAGGCATCACATGCGATCTGGGGGAAAGGAATGTGGACAGCCATGCAAAGCTCCCCTCGCAAAAATGTGCTGTGTGTGCCTGAGAGCACCCATGTGAGTGTGGTTCCGTAAGGTTTCTGCAGGTGAGGTGGGGAAGGAAATAACCGTTGGATGGTGATATTACACGGAACTGAGACTTACTGGGGCATGGCTCTGACAGTACTGTCCTGAGCACCTTACATTCATGGGGTCCTCACAGCAGCCCCACTGGCCTGGGGCCGCCATTACCCATATTGTCGAGAGACCTTCATGATTCACCCATGCTCGTGCAGCTGGTGAGTGACAAAGTGACACGTCAGAATTTGAATCCAGGCGTTCGGCTCTTGAGTTGTGTTTCTCATCACCACACAGTGATCCCATACTCCTCAGCCAGGGGAGTGACCATTTCAATTAGGAAATGATTCAGGCAGTCAGGTTGGTGATACAGGTTTTCAATTTCTACCACAGGTCGACTCCATCACAGCCCTTGAACATGATACACAGCCGGTTCACTGGGGCTTGGGAAAGCTGACTGCTGCCGGGTCCCGAGTGGTTACAGGGTTAATGTGCAGCCATGCCAAGCAATGAAAGACTAGATAATCTTCCAGCCATAAAAGTTGCTGACAAATAGGGATTTGCACCCTTTAAATCATCCTCTCACTTAAGGAGGAAGCATGCCTCCTTTTAAAGTCCTCTTCGTAAGGCAGAAGCACTAGGTTTGGGGCAGCATTTTCCCTAGGACTCTCTCCTCCTTGCTCTCCCAGGAAGTGACCATTTCACTACTCACGTCATTTCTCACATGGATGCATACCAGAGAGCCCAGAACTCTGCCTTGGTGGTAAATAAGAATATATGTTGTTGGAACGATACAAGGCTCCCGTCCTGGGGAAACTAACTTAAAGGTTTAAGCTTCAGTCTTTTGCTTGCCAGCTGTCACTGACAGGAGAAGTGACAAAAGTCAAGTTTCTAAACTGGCAAAACTAAACACAGATGCTGGTGGGGTGACCACACTGGAATGCAACCATCTTTCCGGCCAAGTTCAAGTGGCCAACCATGTTTACAAGTGCAAGGGTCCGTCAACAAAGTTCTGGTTCAGGACTGCGTGGTCTGGGGGCACTTATAAGACACCCCACAGGAGCATACACACAAATACCAGAGATCCAGAGATGTCACAGCTATGATACTTATCAACAGATGCACATAACACAAGCTTGTCCAACCTGCGGCCCGGGGCGGCTTTGAATGCGGCCCAGCACAAATTCGTAAACTTTTTAAAAACATCAGGAACATTATGCAAGATTTTTTTTTTTTTTTAGCTCATCAGCTGTCATTAGTGTTAGTGTATTTTATGTGTGGCCCAAGATAATTTTTCTTCTTCCAATGGGAAGCCAAAAGGTTGGACACCCCTGACATAACAGAGAGGAAAGCCTGGCCCCAGCCCTGAGCAGGTGGTCCGGGAGCGCAGCACGCACAGTCTCAGGCCAAGGCTTCTGCCCCAGAAGCCCAATATCCAGGGCCGTTACGGCGAATGCCAACTTAGGGCAAGGCCGAGCAAACTCCAGGTTTAGAGCCCAAAGGAGTGTTATCAAAGTGCCCAGATGAGCCTCCAGCTGCTGTCCCAGCCCCAGGTGGACACCGCGGTACCAGGTCAGAACACTCACCAGCAATTCACACTTCCCCGGGGGGCAGGGCCATGCTTGCCTCGCCCAGCCAGAACGGCTCTTTCGAGTCGGTTAGGGCAGAAATGGTAAGAAATCCTTAAATGCAGGCAAAACAAAGAACAGGGAGCCAGCCCCTTCCTTCCATTAAGAAATGCCTGGGAGCTCTCAGGTTGGCCAGGACCAGGGAGAAAAGCACCCCAGGCCTGGGGGAAGGGGCGAGGCTGAGCTCAGAGGGGTACGGAGGCGCTCACCACCCTGTGGGCTGCTCATGCTGTCCTTCGGGTGCGGCGGACCAATTTGGTGGCCAGTAAAATATTTATCACCATCTCAATATGACAGGCACTAAATTCAAACAAAGCTTTTGTGTTTTTGAAAACTGAGGCGAAGGCTGGGAGCGGTTTCCTGGCCCGCAGCGTGCTTCATTTACGACCCAGGTAGACACACCCGTCATTCAGCAGCTGAGACTGTCTCGGGCGCACGCACGCGGCCCGTCAGCCCCTGCAGACCACTGGGGACAGGTACAGCGTTCTCCAGATCCACACACATCAGCCTGCCCCAAGGACCGGAAATGCTGACAATGAGACTTGCGAGTCCGATTCGCAGTAAGAGTTTTAGGATCAAAATGAGGCTTCAAACTGGCCCCTACCTGTGGCTGTCCCCTCTAGCTGATCTTGAACAAGCCTGATGACATCAGGTACATCAATCTGATGGTCACTTTCTTCCATTTTGGCCTCATCGGACCCTCTCAGGGAAGAACAATCATCGCTCCCAGGTTTCTTGCACAGGATACATCTCCAACAGTCAAACATGAGTCTGTGGTGTGAAACACAAATTGTAAAAGGAAAATGAGGTCACTTACTGCTAAATGACATTAGTCTTGTTTCTTCCAAGAAAGCCCGAATACCTAGGTACAGCCTTTAGCAGTATTTCTCCTGAAATGGATCTAAAATTAAATTCATTCTTCTTCAACAAATTACTACTGTATCCATGTTCAGTTAAACAAACAACATTCCTTTATAAAACTGAAATGAAATAAAGGGTTCATAAGCAAAAATATTATTTACTACTGCTGCTTAGGAGAAAGAAAAACCTAGATTTTCCCCTTGACATTTAGGCTCTTGTTTCAAGGATATAAAAGCCCTGGGTCCTCCTGGTTTCAATATCACAGTCTAATTCACTGAACGGGCAAACTTTCAAAACCACTGCTGATGGCTTATTCAGATTACTTAAGAACACTTTAAATCCTCTAAGTAAAGAATGTCCTCTGAGTTCCAGAACAAACATGAAAGTCTTATTCCTCCAGTGAAAATTTGGCAAAGAAACTTAAAGTTGTTAGAAGCAATCTGGAATTTAAAGAGACCACTAGTACCTATATCTCAAACAGAAGCCATCTGAAATCATTTGCTGGGCAAACATTTCGCCTTCGTTAGGTCATTACTAGCTGCTCCTCTTTGTAGTTAGTCTTCTAGCATATTTAGGGTTCATTATTATTTCCTCTTGTTGGCTTAATACCTGGCAGGGCTGCTTCTTTAAGAATGAAGATGTAAGTGATTTGACTTGAATGAATTTGACTCGTGGCTCCACAAGCAATCTTGCCTTTCCATTTTACTGCTTACATTCTGCTTTATCCACTTTAGTCTTGCTTTTGTCCCTGCCTCAAGCTGCACCCCAAGGAGGAAACCCTTACTGCCCCCCTACAGAGGAGAACAGCTCAGATTAGAAACGCCTGCCCTGGGGCCACCGTCCCTGCATGTCCCCCTTTCATTCCCTGCACGAAGCCCCTGTTGTCGGGCAGCAGGCCACTCCTCCCCTCAAGGTTCTCCCTGACCCCTGGTCACAGGATGCCAGCCTGTGCGGGGTGAGGTTTGCAGGTCTGTCTGCCTTCTGGATGTCCCAGTGCTTCCTAAGCCCCCCAGTGCTGGCCATGCCCTAGGGAAGGGTCCCAACACACCACTTCCGTGAGAACCGCGCACGGAAGCACGGTGATCGCTCCAGGGAGGAAGGAGCCATGGGACTGGCAGACACACAGTTCAGGTCGCAAACACTTTGGTGTGCCACCAACTCCACACCAGTCCCTAATAAGAAGATATCACATTTCTCCCAACCGCTCCTCTTCCTGCCGAAACATACAGCTCCCCTGGACTTCACTGCCTATCCTACAAGATGCACCCTCCCCTTTGTTTTTATTAATGATGTTGGTCAATAACTTTTTGTTACCCTTATGTGTCTTCCATGTTACTCTCCCAGGCATTTCTTATAGATCCCATAACCTTTTCTTAAACTTTCTGGTGCAACACCATCATGAGGGACCTTCGTAGTGAAAATGAGAGAAGGTGAGCTTTATCTCATGCCCACTCTCCTCTGGCAGGACCCTGCCCCTCAGCATTTGTCACTTATCCTTGGTTCCTGCTTCATCTTGCCAAGAAAATCAGACCATGCCTGGTGCTCCGGGAAGGGCTAAACTGTTGAGCATAGCCAGGTTGGGGTCTAAAGGCTTCTGATGGATTAAGTCTAGCTTTGACATTCAAAAAGAGGAAGTTAGACTTCCCTGATTAAAAACAAATGAAATAGCCTGTTTTGTCCACTTTTCTTCCAAATGTTACTGGGAGAATTTCAAACATGAGTAGGCTGATTGTGATCTTAAACCTCCAGAAGGGAAAAAGAAAAGGCCCAGTGTATGCTTGCACTTTGTCCCCACTGGCCAGGATCTCCCCGCAGGTACCAGGAGATCAGTCCATAATGGGAGTCCTTCCACCAACCGAAGAAGGCTTCCTGCTGTTTCTGTCTTCTACTAGGCAAGAATTTGCAAGTATCAGTATTCACTGCAGCTCAAAATACGATTGAGAAGATCCAGGGTTTGTTTTACATTTAGTTTGTTCTGAAAAACAAAACAAGCATGCCTTTCACCTGACTTGGCTGAGGCCATCTCCCCTTTGGACAGGACAAGGTCTAGGGCAGCACCCCCCTTCCTTGGCGGATCAGCCGCAGGCACCTGAGACTGCTGGGTTTGCTGAGGACAGCTGGAGCCAGGGGCCTGGGGATGATGTGCTCCTGCTCAAGCCCCCTTCCTTCCGCCAGGATTTTTATTTTTTAGCTTTGTGGATCCCAAAATGTGAAGGATGTCAGGTTTAAAACCCTGACCCATGTGGGCAGAGAGACACAGGCACATGAGAGAGGGTGGTTCCTCCAACAGGGAGTTTTCCCCAGCTAGTGTAACCCCAAGGGCACGGAGGACAAATCCAGATGTCAGGCCCACGTGGGTTGTCATTAATATCTGCTCACATTAAAAAATCTCAAGACTGGCATAACCACAGAGCAGCAAACCGTGTCAATGCCCTTTGAGTGTTCTGTTTCCCACTGAAAATGCCTTGCTCAGCAGCGAGGACCGAGGTGAAATGACAGCAGTCTGGTCTTTGACTTTCTCTAGAGCTCCAGCTGTCTGGCACACAGCACACAGATGAGAACAGTCTCTGGATGGCTGAGACTTGGCCAAGCACCATGGGAGATCCAAGTCAACCAGCTTCATTGGTTCTTCCATCTGCTCGGCCAACATTCCCAGAGCACCTGCTTCATCTACCTCAGTGCCAAGGGCACAAACATCAGGGCAGCTCCCACCCTCAAGGAGCTCAAAGTCCTGGGCGAATCAGTGAGTACAAGGACCACAGTTGCACAACAGCAAACACACTGACATCCGGGCTCAGCGGTGGTCTTGCTCAGGGCATGGTCACAGGGCCCCTGGTGGGGTTCGATGGAGGGAGGGTGGGCACTGCTCCAGCATGATGCAGACTTACAGGACAGTAGTTGCACTTGGTGTGACAATCTGACTCTGCCTGCTCTGACTGCTGCTCGACTGGAGCGGGAATCCTAGAGAAATGCATTTAAAATAGAACTATCCCAACCGGCTGCATTGTTGGCATTCATAACAATTGCCTCATCAGTTGCGAATTGCTCATATTAAAAATACCAAAAAACCATTCAAAAAAACCAAAAAAACGAAGGCAGCCCTAGCTGGAGGCCAAAGGTGAGCAGGAGGTGTGGCTACTGTCCTTGAGGGTGAGGGACCCAGCTGCTTTCCCGGAATGTGTAGCCTCTCCTCCCTCTATCTCCTCCTCCCACCCCTCCATCTCCACCCCTCACACCCATCGTGTGTGCACAAGCAGGGCCTTACCCTAGGCTCTTTCTCTAACCCTTAATTCTGAATAAGAAGTAGACAAGTAAGAAGAGAGACATAGTGAAGATGTTAAATTCTTATTCGTTGGCATCCACATCATTACTTTCTTATTAGACTTGTTGAGAGTTTTGTTTCAACTCAGTAATTTGAATAATTCTTTCTCAAGAGATTGGGCTGAACGGCCCCAACAGAGAGTTACAGCCAATACTTCACCTGACTAGCCCCAAAGGTTACCTAGCCAGATGCAGCCTCTTCAGATGGACACTTGGCTGCTCCATGGTCACCTGCATGGAGTTGTGTAGAGACCACTCCTTTGGGTTCCAGAGATCCTGGGAGGTTCTTGTGAGGGGGCTGGGTTTCCTGTAGGTTCTAGAGCTGACTAGGGCTGCCACGATGCTTGATGAGTCACTTTCAGGATGAGCTTCTAACTACAAACTCAAGATGTCCAGTCGTCCAAACGTCCAAGAGTTTCTTGGTAACCACAGAGTGACTGGTGTCCTACCATGGGCTGGAAGTTTTACTTGAAGAAGCCAGGAGGAAGCATGCTTATGTAGCTGTCCCAAAGGCGAAAGAGCTACAGACAGGCCACACTAGCACAAAGCCTGTGCAGATGCTACAAGTGTCTGGGCAGCCCTCAAGAGGGTGCCGTCCAGGCCCTCTGCCAGCCACCCCATCTTGGCCAAACTCCACCCGATTCCTCACTGCCTTCTCTGGAAGGCAGGCCTAGGCCCACGGTGGTTCTTTCTGCAGGAGTTTTGGTAAAGACGCCTCTGCTCCTGTCCTATACTGCCCTCTCCAAGGGACAAGAGTCACCGAGTGTCACTGGTGCCTGCTTCGGAAGCATGCTCTGAGCCCACCTTGGTTAGGCCCTGGGGGCTTGGGAAGCCCAGGAGCCTGCGCTCTAACAAGCCTCCTACGAGACCATGCATGGAATTGCAGGCCTCTCCCTTGACGATTACCATGAAAACGAAACTGCATGTGCCAGGAAGCTCGGCCCAGAGTCTCCCAGTCAGAAAAGGGCTTCCCTAATGTTCTCAGGAGCTGAAATAAAGTGAATTGAGGAGAAAGAAGCTAAGCTTTACAGTGACACAGAACATTACATTTCTGTCATTGTTACTATTATACGTCTACCAACTTCTTCCTCTAGGAGCCTTTTAAAACCATATCACATCAACTAAATTGGGGACCATCAATCAGTAACCTCCAAGCCAGGTTATCGCCATCACACAAATACTCCAGTGCCCTCTATTTCAAGTTCAGGCATTCCCCGCCCCTCGCCTGCCCATCACAAAAGTTATTATAATAATGAAATACTCTAGTGGCAGAGATCTCTTCTTTCAAAGTGACCAAAACTTCACTCTGAGTCACCAAGATGCTGCCTTTCCGAGGTAAATGTCCAGATTTTAGTTAAAGTCTTCACTAAGGGAGCCTCAGCCTCAGATGGGGTACGTGCCAACTAGAAAGTTACCTTGGACCACCCCGTTCTGACGCGCATGCAATAAAGCCCCGCAGCGAGGCGGGACGGGGGGAGACTCCGCGTCACGAGAAAGTCAGGAGTTCAGGCGGAGGTGACCTCCCTGCATTGCGCGCTGCAGACCCTGTCACCTTACAAGTTGCTGCTCCCCTTGTAACTGTTCTTGCAGGTCCCTTGTAAGGAAACTGCCTCTACCATCTTAAAAAAAAAAGAGCTACCCCAGAACCTGGGAGTATGTGACACAAAGAAGAGGGTGTTCACTAAGCTTCCAGTTCCCTAAGCCCACCCTCCTAGCTGCGGGCCCCTCCGCATAGGACTTTACAGCAGCCTTTCACATAAACCACTGGTTTTGCCATTCTGGGAGGCAGCCAAGGTAGGCATCACCCCCATTTCACATAAAGCAAACTGAGGATGGGTGTTCTTGACCATAACTGCACCCAGCGTTAGCCACTGTGAAGTCAGGACCTGGGAGGACACAGCAGGTCCAAGGAGGGGAGCTGAAAAGCAAAGGAGGGGGGTCTTCAAGTAGAGCCGAAAACCCTCTCTTCCTCTTTTGTCAACTCATTCTCTTCATTGTCCACCTAGGACTATACAAGGCAGTTCTGTCCCTTGCCCCCAGCAGGCATAAGGAGAGCACGGTGGTGCCTCCAGGGGCAACTGGTCAGAGGAGGTTGGGACAGAACTTAGAACTCAGGAAAACATCAGTGTGTGAACCCAGGTCTCAACCCGCTTGTAGGCCAGCCAGTCCATCAGATTCGCACATCACAAGACCCCCTAGTGCCAGGGCTCCTCCAAGGGCCTGCACCCCCCACACACCTACCCACCAAGCGTGCTCTCCTGCTTGCCCCAGAGGCGCTGTGGACACCATCGCCAGCAGGCCCTGGGGATGCAGTTCTATTTCTGTGGCTTGGCCCTGCCACTCTCAGTGGCCAGACATCCTGGGGCCTCCCACAGCCATCCTCTGCACATCCTGCCTGTTTCCAGTATAGTTAAGACTGCACTTGCTCCAGCAAAATATCCAGCAGGCCCCTCCTACTCCCCCTACCCTTGCCTCTACTACTCTTTAAAAAAAGAGCTTCCCCAGAAATTGGAGTATGTAGCACAAAGAAGGTTTTAACTAAGCTTCAATTCCCTAAGCCCACCCTCCTAGTGCGGGCTCCACGGGGCCAAAGAGATGAAGAGCAACAGTGTGTGATATTAAAAACATGGTAGGAATAGCCTTGGAGATCAATGACAAAGGGACGGGGTCATTTTTAAACAGCAGGAGTCTTCTTTTCCTTGCACTTTTGAAAAGCAAAGCCACTACACCGCAGGCCACCGCCCCTTCCCACTGCTGGGCTGGGGGACTGGCCACGAGGGGCGCTGGCCAGGCCACCAGGGAAGTAAAGACTCAGGTGGGGACCCCCACCTCACGCTGCCCTGGTCAGACACCTGTCCCAACACCGGATGCATCAGCAGGCACGATGTTGGGAGAGCCTTGGGTGTGGCTCTGGGAGGTACCCAGGGGACCCTTTGGGCGTCACCTGTCGGGGCGTGAGGGGAACCCCAGCCCGTGGCCGTGGAGAGGGGCCTCTGTGCACGTGGAGCCAGCAAGTCCGGTCGCTCCCCAACCCCGCGCCGCCGCTGGATGACTCGGGGACAACCTGGGAAGGTTCCCTTGCTCGGAGCTCCCTAGTCGGGGGTCCCCAGGGCTCCCAGCAATCAGACGCGCGCCGGGGTGGGGGTGGGGGGGACAATCTGAGCCCTCCCTGACCTCGGTCGGTCCGCCTTCCGAACTCCCCGTCCGCCCCACCTCCTCCTGCCACCCCCATCCACCCCTCCCAACCCGCACACCTGGCCCGGCCTGGGACTGTCTTCTTCGCGGTCCTCAGTCCTCCGTTCTCCTCGGCCGCAGGTGCCCGCGCGCTAACGCCGCCGCCGCCTCGGCCAGTGGGGCAGGCGAGGAGGGGGAGGGGCAAAGAGGAGAGGAAGAAAGGGGAGGAGGAGGAGGGAAAGAGGGGGAACGCGGGGGGAGGGCAGGGAGGAGAGGGGCAGGGGCGGG
>PVJL010017958.1:0-17095 GCA_004026885.1 Lyroderma lyra
GAGATTAGAGGCCCCGTTTCACTGACCAACGATTTCTGTTCGTCTTATCGAGATGCTCAGTTCCCACGTCTCCTCCTCAACACGAGTGTTCCTCACGTGCGAGTCCCCATCATCTCAGGCTTCGTGGCAGTCATCTTCTAAGACGACCCCGTATTTCCACCCTTGCCGTCGCTGCTTTCCTTTGCCCCCCGAAACCTGATTGATCCTTTGAACATAGAAATCAGACCACGCCGATTGTATATTCAGAAACCCTCAGTGGTTTCCCACGTCCCTCAGAGGAAAAGCCCGAGTGCTTCTGACGGCCTAGCGGGTTCTCAGGATTCCTTCCCACTCTTCCAGCTCCTGTGACCTTACTTCCTCCAACTTCGGTCGTGCCAGATGCCGCTCTGTCCGGGGAACATACCCGGCTGTTTCCGCCTCAGACCACTCGACCTTGCTGTTTCCTTTGCGTCCGTTCCTGATTGTGCAGATGCACTGGGGATTCCCTTCCTCACCTCCACCGAATCTGGGTTTAAATAGCACCTGTTCTGCGAAGCCTGTCCTGATGACTCTATTGAAAATAGCGCGTCTTACTGCCTGTTCGTCTCCTCTCCTCCTCTGTATCTGCACAGCCCTTTCTGCTTCCCAATAAATAATGTAGGTTACTTATTTGTTCGCCGGAGGTCTGTTTCTGCCAGCACAAGTAAAGCTCCATGTGGGGGTGATGGTGGATTTTCTACGTATTCTCAGCAATGAGGACAGTACCTAGCACATAGTAAGCAGTCAATCAAGTTGGTTCAATAGATGCAGTATTTCCGGAGCAGTTGTCAGGTCAATGTGACGTCTCTGGGTCACAAGGACCAGACGTCAGGTGCCAGAGCCACTTCCAGTTGTGTCCCCAGACCCGCTGCATCTCAGCGCTCCTCTGTATGTAAGTTGTATCAGTCCCAGCTTGACTGGGACGTAGAACAGGGAGACTGTCAGCGCCATCGGCCCGTGCCAAACTAGTTCCTGGCTCCCCCGTTCCTAGGTCCTCTAGTAGTGTCGTTCACGCCGCAGGCTTTTCTGGACAGTCACTCCAAGTGGGTGATGTCCTTATGCCTTAGACGCGGGAACTCATCTCCTCTTCTTACTCATGTTCTCTTCCACTTCAGGCCCCTGAATAAGTAGATGAAGTCTCTTTGGGAATCAGAGGGTGTCTGCCATCCCTTTCTGCGTCATTGTCGCTAGGTGCATGAATTCTTTCCACAGCACGCTGACCATATCCCCCCACCGTGTCCCACCTTGTTTGTAACTTCCTCCCTTGTGCTATGGGCCCGGTGTACAAATTCTAAGATTTCCATAGAAGAGGGATGAGCAGGCTCCACTGAGGCTTTTAGTTATTTGCGGTGTACTACAACTCAAGCTGCTTTGTGTTGGAATACTAAGTCAGCTCTGAACAGATGACTGCTTAAGTCACCTTCGTCCTCTTGTTTCTGTACACTGTCCTCAGAATGGGCTGATTCCTGGTGGGGACAGAGAGTGAGCTATGTTGTGTGCATCCCTGCACCTACGTCCATACTCTCATCGAGTACAATCCAAACCTCAAGGAGCTGAATTAAAGAGAGGAGGAAAAGAGTGGTCTGAGAGTTGAATCACCAGCAAGACAACACGGAAGCAGCCCACGTGTCTGTGCTGAAGCTGGCCCTAGCCTTCCCAAGTTCTTTTGCTGAGTGACACTATTCCTAGGGTCTGGACAGTGTCGTGCACAGCCCAGCCGCGGACTACTGTGTAGGAAATGGAGGTCAGAGAAGGTAGAATTTCCCCTTCCAGCCACAATACTAAAAATGTTACCAAAGCAAGAGAGCGAGGAGCAATGAATGCATGTTCACCGGCAAGGCACCTAGTCTCTGTGTTTAATTCAACGTAGACGTCCCTCCCAAGTACAAAGGAAGGGGGCTGGGACTTTCTCAGTGGTGGGCTTGAAAACACGTCCCTTGGTTTTCTCCTCCTTTATCTAGTTTCATACTTAAAGAGAAGTCGTTTGATCAGGGTCCCAGAGGGGACAGTCCAGGGCCGTGTAGAAGTGTCATTCTGCACCTGACGGCCTGACGGGCTCTGCCACCCTGGCTTCACGTCCTTCCTCCTCGTCCTTCGTCTGTACTGTTTCCTTTCCTCCTCGTCTTCTGCTGTTCGCTCTTTTCTGCTTCATCGTTTCCTTCTTTCCTCTTTCTTTTCCTCTCCCTCTTTTCCCTTTCGCAATTCTTCTTTCTTTCCTCCCTTTCCTTTCTTGTTCGCTCCTTCCTCCCCGCCTTCTTGAAACCTCTTTGTTTCTCTCCACTTACCCCCGCCTCCTGTCGTCTCCTTTGTTCCTGTGTCTTTCTCTCATTTGTTTCTGCTTCTGTTTCCCCCCCAGTTCCCTAGAAGGATCAGTCTCTTTGCTCTTGCTAATCTAACACTTTAGTGTTGTCCAAAAATAAAATGGGAAGATCTGTGTTTCAAAAACAGAATCAACACAAACATATAAATTATATAATGCCCTTCACTAGTTTACCTGGGTGACATGTACCTGGTTTCAGTCAATGAAGCAGTACCATGAATGTTAGGAGGTTAATATGTGCTGAGCCGTGTTTTCGTGTGAACCATTCCCTAGCATCTGTTAGAGATGCAACATCTTTAGAAAACGTTGCCAGTTCAACAAAGCAGTAGAAATACATAAGAATTGCACTTCTAGGCCACGACACTGAAACGACCAAAGTGTTTTTGGGCAGTAATTCGATAAAGAAAATGTGGTACCTATACACAATGTAATAAGAGTATCGTACTTGGTTGTAAGAAAAGACAATACACTACCATGACTGGGCCTTGAGATCATCATGCTAAGAATGAAAAGTGAGACAGAAAATTTCGAGAACCATGTGACGGCACTCACGTGTTGGATATAAAACTGAAGGACACAAACAGGACCAACCAACTAATAACCCGAACTCATCATCACAGATAACCGTTTAGTGGTTAGCCAAAGATAAGGGGTAGAAGAGTTTGCAAAAGAAGGTCAAATATATATACATATGGTGATAGAAGAAGTACAAACTCTGGGTGGTGAACGCACAATGCAATATATAGATGATGTATTTTGGAATGTACGCTTGAAGCCTCTAATTTTACTAACCGGCCGCACCCCAATAGATAGATAGTTTTTACAAGTGTACCTTTAGCTAACAAAATTATGTGTTAACTCGCTTTACATTATGTTTCTATAAATTTCTATTAAAAGATTTTGTTAAACAATAAAATGTAGTCACTGAAAAGTTTCTTCTTTTGAACAATAATGATATGCCTAATAATAACCTAGCATAGTTGCAAAACAGGCATTTTCAGCCATACATTATTTTTGCTAATTTTTCTTTTAAAAACAGGATTTTCATGTAAAAGATTGAGATAATTTCCCAGTGTTTCAGCCTATGTACATATTTAAAGAGGAATACAAGCTAAAGGATCAAATCACCCAAAAGCCAATAGTCCGATGGCACAGGAACTAGTGAACTTCATCTAATAATAATTAACAAGAAGCAGCTTAAATCTTGCCAATTATGAATGCAAGTTCAGTTTCTCTGTTTAGCAGTAGAGTTCAGGGATGAAACCCTTGCTCCCATATTTAACTAAAAATGTATATTCTTTAATAAAAATTTTTAAACTAAAACTAAAAACGTAATAGCTTCGTCAACTCAAACTTACCACGTGAGTTTGTGACTTCAAATGGTTCGGCTGAGGGTAAACACTTCACTACCTAATAACCGGTCCCTGTGCAGTTAATAACCAAGTTCTGCTAGAACACAAGTATCTTAAGTTTTTCTGTGATGCTTCTAGGCCCTTGTATTTTTATTACATCCTCAAACATTCACATTCACGAGAGCGAAATAAGCAAAGAACAAAGAAGTAAGGGCCGGATCGGTAGGCAAACAACTCCCAACTACTTCTGTGCCACACCCTGCATGCCAGGAAGCTACTGCTGAGAGGAGTGCGCCTGTAAGTACCAGCGAGGAAAGGTCTACGGGCGCCCCCCGCACCATACGGTACTTCTAGAACATGGTTCGAGAATCGGGGGAAACCCTCACACAACACGGCACCCTGGAATAAAGTTTGACTCTAACGTGGTTTGAGAATTAGAGAAATCCCCGAACAACGTGGCACGTAATGAGAGCTTTTGAGAGCGAATGATGACTCATTTGACATTCTTTCAGTCAAGCGTGGATGTCGTATCAGATGGGACTGAAGCTCCTTCCACTCAAAGCAGCACAAAGTTTGAGAACGTCACAAGTGCGTAGCACCATGTAACAAAATCTATAAAGCTCTCTCAGCTGAAAGCCAGCAATCTAAAATAACAGACCTTTTGCAAAAAGCACAGACTAGAAGTCAGGATTATGCGGAAGGAAGTTCAGAGGATGAAGATGTCTTGTCGAGAAGAAAACGTCCTCGGTGAATGGTGCGTGGTAGCGATGACAAAGAAAACGTTATTTAATACATCTTAATATGTTATACTTTGGCTGAAAATTGCTTTAGTAAAGAGATTCCTGTTATTTATCAAAATACAATCGTATGTTGTTTTTAATTTTGGAACCTAACTCCCTCTTTTGTGCTAGTTCTTTGTTTTGTGTAGCATGGATCAGCCCAATATGGCATTTTTAAAGGAATGTAACAACCGTGTTTTACGGGGGTTACCTGTGTTTGGGTGTATATTTTCACTTCAAATTATTACACCAATTTTAGATTATTGTATATTAAATAATCATTTCTTAGGAAAATAAAGGGAAAAGTTTAGAACAATTTGTTGATGAAAGATTATGTCACATAACTCAGAAATGTAAATATTAACCATACTTTTCCATAATCTATGAATCTGAGCTGAAGACTTGCATTTAGGAGTATAAGAGCAAAAACCGTTTATTAAAATTTAATAATTAAGACTGTATTTTTTTCATTTCACACATATTTATTAAAAACGAGACAAAACTGAAAAAAATTTTTTTTGTCCTATGCGTCTATGGTCCAGACTGGGAGAGAGGCACTTCACGGGCATAATGAAATATGACGAATGCTGATAATCTCTGCAATCAGGATGAAATGGAAGCGTTCATAAAGAGCTACCCAACTGGTATCAATACTTCCAGGAAGGTTTTATAAATTGATTTCCAGTTGTGTTCCAAAAGGTGAATAGGTGTCAGCTTGAAAAAGATCACAGAAAGAGCCCTCTGTTTTGCTACAGGTAATTCTTCATTACATTTATTTCACAATTCTACTATTTTCACAGTCACTGCTCCTTAATGCTTTTAGATTGTTCAAGTATTCTTAATTTAACACATCTTAAAATTCACTAAAGGCCTATCTGTACTTTGTTTTCTTAAATTGGCATGGAACATTGTCTCATCGGTTTGCTAATCGGATTAGCTTAGTGATTTTATTTGAGAAGTATATATTAGCCAGAGATAAGTGGATAATTATAATTAAACATTAGTACTGAAATAATGAGGGCACAATGCAGATACACAATTAACTAGCATAATGTGTTTATAAAACAGTCTTCATGGAAAGGTTAATTTTCCAAGGCTTTGCAGCTCAGAAACATATATAAACATGGTATCTTAATGTTTTTCGAATACTCATTTTCCCTATTACACTATTAAGTAATCTTAGAGTGTATATACATACACATACACACCCCTACATACACAAACATACATACATACATATATATATGTATATTTACATAGGATGCTTGTAGATACAGATATAGATATATAGTATCATATAGTGGACATTATGAATGAAGTATCCAGCCATGTAGTATGAAAAAATAGAGGCATTTATGGCTGGATTTTTTTTTTGGATAGCCCTTGTATATTGAATATTATATATGTATGTGTGTGTGTGTGACATCTGTTAGCAAGATTTACATACGGTTCAGGCATTTCAAGTGAGGATCTGAGATAAACATAAAATTCCAAGGTGAGACCTCGGGAAACCCGTTTTCCATGTTTAATCGATGGCCTACCTCCAGCCTCCAACAACTAAGGTTAGAGAGACAGAGCAATGAATAAGTAAGTTGAAGAACATGTTTGAAGTGCAATACTTTGTTTCCACCTTCCACCATTGGAAAAGACAAGCTTTTCTTCTCTTCTGACTTGCAGAGAGATCGGATTTAAGGGCACTACTCTAATAGCTTAACATTTGTAACCTACACATTCTGGAACTCAAAGGGTTGTTGTGTGACTCAGGTTTAAGTACTATAGCTAGGGAATTAGTGACTCGTGTGTCTTCTGATGCCCTGATAAGAAAGGTTTGATACTGCATAGGGTTTAGCGTAGGTTCCCAATGTTTGTTTTGATAAAAGATGCCATGAGGTAAGTATAGGTCACATGTGAAAGAATGGGGTTTCAATCACCTTAAATCATATCTAGAGGGCTATTTGTCCAGGCAAGGAAAGCCCCAAAAGAGACTGAACCACTGCATTCCCCCAGGTTGAGCAAGAGACCTCACGTGACCAGTTGGAAGAGAGACGGCTTCACTAGCAAAGGAACCGTAGTTGAGCGATCCCAGAGCCGTGAAATTCACACATCGTAACTTCGTAGCATACGCTAAAGTGCCTGTTACAAGTCTCCAAGCAGTGCCCCATTTTCAGCAAACATTAGTGATCTTAATTTTTAAAATCAAATACAAGCAGCAAGAATGATTTAACATCCCTATTCAATTGTTGGTGAGCAGTAGTCCATACCCTGTTACACTGATAGCAGTACAAAAATATTGCTTCCTACATGTTTTCATAGGAGAAACACTCAGTCTGAACTGGCATTGTCTATAGTTTACACAAATCCTATATTGGGCCTAGTATAAACTCCGCTTAAAATTCTTCAGTGTTTCCCTTATCGACACAGAATAAAATCTAGATTTTTTACAAAGCCTATATATGATCTGATGCTCGCCTTTTTCTCCAATAGCTCCTAATTCTTTTGTCACTTTGACATTTTTAGTGCCTCCAAAAATACACTCTTGTATGCCTGCTTCGTTATTTTGCTGTCTCTATAACACTATCCTCCCAACACATCAACTTCAAAAACTTAAAAATACCTTCTCCATATTTTCACCTGAAATTTCATTGGCACTTTTTTAACCACACATTAAAAATCTATTTCAGCCCTTCTCCAGTTTTTCTGTGTTTTATAATGACTCACTTTTTCTTAATGACACTTATCCTACCCTTTCATTTTTACTGTTTTTCTGTTTGATAATTTCTGTTTCATCCACTAGAATATAAACTCGATGAGGGCACAAATTCTGACCATATTGTTCACCATTTCTTCATGAACACTTACCACTGATTAGTCACTTCATAAATGCTCTTTAAATTAATGGAGGTTAAATGTGAAGAAAGAGAGAAAGAAAGAGAGAAGGAAAAGATGGAGGGAGAGGGGGGTGAGACGGAGGAAGGAAGGAAGAAAAAAATCCCGTGACCTTAGAAAGCCATGTAATACCTTGCTGATACCTTCAAAATAAAAAATTATTAGGAAAGAATAAAAAAAAACTAATAAAACAGAAAAAAGCCTGTAAAGTGGTAGAAGCTATTGTATGAAATGTATCATTTCTGATGTCTGAATAATTTTTCCAATCCCTGCAATTTTCTATACTATTTTTGTGAAAAAGAATGTGGAATACAAATATTTATGCATAAAAATTAATTATATTTCCTAGATGGAGAAGATGAGATTGGGTGGAGCAGAACTCTATTTTTTTCTCAGTCAGTGATATTCCTCCGTCTCACCCCCCTCTCCCTCCATCTTTTCCTTCTCTCTTTCTTTATATATTCTCTGGTTATATTTCAGACTTTTTAAAGAGTTATATTATATTAAATTACTTCATTCTCAATATTATTAACTACATTTCAAATAAACCTATGGAGTGAGACTTTTCTATAGCTCTTTCCTAAGGATCCTTCATGTATCGATGTTTGCAGAAAAGAACAAATGACCCACTGATTTTTTTTCTCCTTTTCTAACAAATTGAATTGTCTTTAAAAAAGCATTAGTCAAAGAAGGCAACTGTGTTTGCTTTTAATAATTCATAGGAGTCTTCCTTAAGCCTGCAATCTGGGAATGCACACTGCAATGGAATCTATCTATGCTGTGGTTTTCACAAATGAACTAATTAACATATGGAGTTCTGGTTCACCAAAGGTGGTTTAGAAGATAAAGCATCTGATTTGATTTTTATCCAAGTCTTAACTGAGTCCTATAGGGACTATCTTTTTAATTATAGAAATGAAAAAACATCATATTTATCTATTATAAAAAAAACCTCTGTCCCCATTATAGTAAGAAAGACATGCATATTAATCAATCATACTATGCAATATTATTAATCTATAAACCATAAACATGCAAAGCACTTTTGTCAAGCCATGTCAAGAGAATATTATTGTATTATTAATATAATGCTGTGCTTTATGCATATCAAAATAATACTACACTTGATAATTTTCCAAGGACTAAGATATCACATAAACACAAAATATTTTGAGGGATAATTTTTAAAGCACTGTGGGAGTTCCAAAAGAATTATTTGGTGCAGGATATGCAATCAAATAGGTCATAATTTTCTTATGTAAGTAATTTGATTATAATTAGGGCAACATAATTGGTATATACTTTATCAGAAGATGGAATCACAGGATATAGGGAAGGGTAAGATTAAAATGAACCGTAATAATGAAGAAAGTTTTTATGGCAGAGTTGACATGTGCTGAATCTTGAAAAAGATTTAAGATTTGAAATGGTAGAAATGAGCAAAGACAGCAATCTGAGACTGAGAATATGAGTATAAGGTGTCAGCTAGTGAAAAGGATACCTCCCTACCACTAGTCTAAGTGAATATAGCATTAATACTGAGTATTGCCAAAGTGATTTTTATACCCATAATAGTTATGACCTTGTAAAAGTGACAGAAAAGCGATTGCTAATGGCAAATTATAGAGGCAATATTAACAGTATTTGTTTTACTTGCAAGGCAATTACCAATGGTGATTAAAGTTTAAGTAATTAAACCAAAGCTAAATTATATTGATTTAACTAATACTAATGAACTATTCATTTATTCTTAAACACATTTTATTGAATTTCTATTGTAAACCAGTGAAGTGGACCTAAATTAGACACTCAGGGTGCAAAGATAAATAAGGCATATTGCTTAGGTTTAAATAGATGACATATTCTGCTATTCTGTTAAGAAAGGCATTTAAGAAACATGTACATTACAATGTGATGTAATACTTTCAGAGGAAGACAAAAAGGCTGGGTCATTAGAAGGATGATATTTGCGTGTTTCCAAAGTGTCTCCCAAGAGATGGCTAATCAGTTGCAAAAAAAAAATAATACAGTAACAATATAGTGGAGAAGCCAGAAACACTTTGATCTGAGTGATCAAATTGATAGAGACACATCATGTATCCCCAGCCATGATACCTATGAAGGGACACAATAACTCCACTTACATAGCATCATAGCCTGTAATATTGTCCACACTTTACAGAAGGAATTTGGAAAGGCTGACTAAATGGTCCAAGAATACACAGAAAGTCTGGGGACTAAATTTAAACCTCAAGTCTGAGTAGCTTTCTAAGGTCACGGGATTTTTTTCTTCCTTCCTTCCTCCGTCTCACCCGCCTCTCCCTCCATCTTTTCCTTCTCTCTTTCTTTCTCTCTTTCTTCACATTTAACCTCCATTAATTTAAAGAGCATTTATGAAGTGACTAATCAGTGGTAAGTGTTCATGAAGAAATGGTGAACAATATGGTCAGAATTTGTGCCCTCATCGAGTTTATATTCTAGTGGATGAAACAGAAATTATCAAACAGAAAAACAGTAAAAATGAAAGGGTAGGATAAGTGTCATTAAGAAAAAGTGAGTCATTATAAAACACAGAAAAACTGGAGAAGGGCTGAAATAGATTTTTAATGTGTGGTTAAAAAAGTGCCAATGAAATTTCAGGTGAAAATATGGAGAAGGTATTTTTAAGTTTTTGAAGTTGATGTGTTGGGAGGATAGTGTTATAGAGACAGCAAAATAACGAAGCAGGCATACAAGAGTGTATTTTTGGAGGCACTAAAAATGTCAAAGTGACAAAAGAATTAGGAGCTATTGGAGAAAAAGGCGAGCATCAGATCATATATAGGCTTTGTAAAAAATCTAGATTTTATTCTGTGTCGATAAGGGAAACACTGAAGAATTTTAAGCGGAGTTTATACTAGGCCCAATATAGGATTTGTGTAAACTATAGACAATGCCAGTTCAGACTGAGTGTTTCTCCTATGAAAACATGTAGGAAGCAATATTTTTGTACTGCTATCAGTGTAACAGGGTATGGACTACTGCTCACCAACAATTGAATAGGGATGTTAA
The DNA here is from genome assembly GCA_004026885.1 of Lyroderma lyra. NCBI lineage: Eukaryota > Metazoa > Chordata > Mammalia > Chiroptera > Megadermatidae > Lyroderma > Lyroderma lyra. Next base: position 10,407 of record PVJL010017958.1, read on the forward strand.
ATCATTCTTGCTGCTTGTATTTGATTTTAAAAATTAAGATCACTAATGTTTGCTGAAAATGGGGCACTGCTTGGAGACTTGTAACAGGCACTTTAGCGTATGCTACGAAGTTACGATGTGTGAATTTCACGGCTCTGGGATCGCTCAACTACGGTTCCTTTGCTAGTGAAGCCGTCTCTCTTCCAACTGGTCACGTGAGGTCTCTTGCTCAACCTGGGGGAATGCAGTGGTTCAGTCTCTTTTGGGGCTTTCCTTGCCTGGACAAATAGCCCTCTAGATATGATTTAAGGTGATTGAAACCCCATTCTTTCACATGTGACCTATACTTACCTCATGGCATCTTTTATCAAAACAAACATTGGGAACCTACGCTAAACCCTATGCAGTATCAAACCTTTCTTATCAGGGCATCAGAAGACACACGAGTCACTAATTCCCTAGCTATAGTACTTAAACCTGAGTCACACAACAACCCTTTGAGTTCCAGAATGTGTAGGTTACAAATGTTAAGCTATTAGAGTAGTGCCCTTAAATCCGATCTCTCTGCAAGTCAGAAGAGAAGAAAAGCTTGTCTTTTCCAATGGTGGAAGGTGGAAACAAAGTATTGCACTTCAAACATGTTCTTCAACTTACTTATTCATTGCTCTGTCTCTCTAACCTTAGTTGTTGGAGGCTGGAGGTAGGCCATCGATTAAACATGGAAAACGGGTTTCCCGAGGTCTCACCTTGGAATTTTATGTTTATCTCAGATCCTCACTTGAAATGCCTGAACCGTATGTAAATCTTGCTAACAGATGTCACACACACACACATACATATATAATATTCAATATACAAGGGCTATCCAAAAAAAAAATCCAGCCATAAATGCCTCTATTTTTTCATACTACATGGCTGGATACTTCATTCATAATGTCCACTATATGATACTATATATCTATATCTGTATCTACAAGCATCCTATGTAAATATACATATATATATGTATGTATGTATGTTTGTGTATGTAGGGGTGTGTATGTGTATGTATATACACTCTAAGATTACTTAATAGTGTAATAGGGAAAATGAGTATTCGAAAAACATTAAGATACCATGTTTATATATGTTTCTGAGCTGCAAAGCCTTGGAAAATTAACCTTTCCATGAAGACTGTTTTATAAACACATTATGCTAGTTAATTGTGTATCTGCATTGTGCCCTCATTATTTCAGTACTAATGTTTAATTATAATTATCCACTTATCTCTGGCTAATATATACTTCTCAAATAAAATCACTAAGCTAATCCGATTAGCAAACCGATGAGACAATGTTCCATGCCAATTTAAGAAAACAAAGTACAGATAGGCCTTTAGTGAATTTTAAGATGTGTTAAATTAAGAATACTTGAACAATCTAAAAGCATTAAGGAGCAGTGACTGTGAAAATAGTAGAATTGTGAAATAAATGTAATGAAGAATTACCTGTAGCAAAACAGAGGGCTCTTTCTGTGATCTTTTTCAAGCTGACACCTATTCACCTTTTGGAACACAACTGGAAATCAATTTATAAAACCTTCCTGGAAGTATTGATACCAGTTGGGTAGCTCTTTATGAACGCTTCCATTTCATCCTGATTGCAGAGATTATCAGCATTCGTCATATTTCATTATGCCCGTGAAGTGCCTCTCTCCCAGTCTGGACCATAGACGCATAGGACAAAAAAAATTTTTTTCAGTTTTGTCTCGTTTTTAATAAATATGTGTGAAATGAAAAAAATACAGTCTTAATTATTAAATTTTAATAAACGGTTTTTGCTCTTATACTCCTAAATGCAAGTCTTCAGCTCAGATTCATAGATTATGGAAAAGTATGGTTAATATTTACATTTCTGAGTTATGTGACATAATCTTTCATCAACAAATTGTTCTAAACTTTTCCCTTTATTTTCCTAAGAAATGATTATTTAATATACAATAATCTAAAATTGGTGTAATAATTTGAAGTGAAAATATACACCCAAACACAGGTAACCCCCGTAAAACACGGTTGTTACATTCCTTTAAAAATGCCATATTGGGCTGATCCATGCTACACAAAACAAAGAACTAGCACAAAAGAGGGAGTTAGGTTCCAAAATTAAAAACAACATACGATTGTATTTTGATAAATAACAGGAATCTCTTTACTAAAGCAATTTTCAGCCAAAGTATAACATATTAAGATGTATTAAATAACGTTTTCTTTGTCATCGCTACCACGCACCATTCACCGAGGACGTTTTCTTCTCGACAAGACATCTTCATCCTCTGAACTTCCTTCCGCATAATCCTGACTTCTAGTCTGTGCTTTTTGCAAAAGGTCTGTTATTTTAGATTGCTGGCTTTCAGCTGAGAGAGCTTTATAGATTTTGTTACATGGTGCTACGCACTTGTGACGTTCTCAAACTTTGTGCTGCTTTGAGTGGAAGGAGCTTCAGTCCCATCTGATACGACATCCACGCTTGACTGAAAGAATGTCAAATGAGTCATCATTCGCTCTCAAAAGCTCTCATTACGTGCCACGTTGTTCGGGGATTTCTCTAATTCTCAAACCACGTTAGAGTCAAACTTTATTCCAGGGTGCCGTGTTGTGTGAGGGTTTCCCCCGATTCTCGAACCATGTTCTAGAAGTACCGTATGGTGCGGGGGGCGCCCGTAGACCTTTCCTCGCTGGTACTTACAGGCGCACTCCTCTCAGCAGTAGCTTCCTGGCATGCAGGGTGTGGCACAGAAGTAGTTGGGAGTTGTTTGCCTACCGATCCGGCCCTTACTTCTTTGTTCTTTGCTTATTTCGCTCTCGTGAATGTGAATGTTTGAGGATGTAATAAAAATACAAGGGCCTAGAAGCATCACAGAAAAACTTAAGATACTTGTGTTCTAGCAGAACTTGGTTATTAACTGCACAGGGACCGGTTATTAGGTAGTGAAGTGTTTACCCTCAGCCGAACCATTTGAAGTCACAAACTCACGTGGTAAGTTTGAGTTGACGAAGCTATTACGTTTTTAGTTTTAGTTTAAAAATTTTTATTAAAGAATATACATTTTTAGTTAAATATGGGAGCAAGGGTTTCATCCCTGAACTCTACTGCTAAACAGAGAAACTGAACTTGCATTCATAATTGGCAAGATTTAAGCTGCTTCTTGTTAATTATTATTAGATGAAGTTCACTAGTTCCTGTGCCATCGGACTATTGGCTTTTGGGTGATTTGATCCTTTAGCTTGTATTCCTCTTTAAATATGTACATAGGCTGAAACACTGGGAAATTATCTCAATCTTTTACATGAAAATCCTGTTTTTAAAAGAAAAATTAGCAAAAATAATGTATGGCTGAAAATGCCTGTTTTGCAACTATGCTAGGTTATTATTAGGCATATCATTATTGTTCAAAAGAAGAAACTTTTCAGTGACTACATTTTATTGTTTAACAAAATCTTTTAATAGAAATTTATAGAAACATAATGTAAAGCGAGTTAACACATAATTTTGTTAGCTAAAGGTACACTTGTAAAAACTATCTATCTATTGGGGTGCGGCCGGTTAGTAAAATTAGAGGCTTCAAGCGTACATTCCAAAATACATCATCTATATATTGCATTGTGCGTTCACCACCCAGAGTTTGTACTTCTTCTATCACCATATGTATATATATTTGACCTTCTTTTGCAAACTCTTCTACCCCTTATCTTTGGCTAACCACTAAACGGTTATCTGTGATGATGAGTTCGGGTTATTAGTTGGTTGGTCCTGTTTGTGTCCTTCAGTTTTATATCCAACACGTGAGTGCCGTCACATGGTTCTCGAAATTTTCTGTCTCACTTTTCATTCTTAGCATGATGATCTCAAGGCCCAGTCATGGTAGTGTATTGTCTTTTCTTACAACCAAGTACGATACTCTTATTACATTGTGTATAGGTACCACATTTTCTTTATCGAATTACTGCCCAAAAACACTTTGGTCGTTTCAGTGTCGTGGCCTAGAAGTGCAATTCTTATGTATTTCTACTGCTTTGTTGAACTGGCAACGTTTTCTAAAGATGTTGCATCTCTAACAGATGCTAGGGAATGGTTCACACGAAAACACGGCTCAGCACATATTAACCTCCTAACATTCATGGTACTGCTTCATTGACTGAAACCAGGTACATGTCACCCAGGTAAACTAGTGAAGGGCATTATATAATTTATATGTTTGTGTTGATTCTGTTTTTGAAACACAGATCTTCCCATTTTATTTTTGGACAACACTAAAGTGTTAGATTAGCAAGAGCAAAGAGACTGATCCTTCTAGGGAACTGGGGGGGAAACAGAAGCAGAAACAAATGAGAGAAAGACACAGGAACAAAGGAGACGACAGGAGGCGGGGGTAAGTGGAGAGAAACAAAGAGGTTTCAAGAAGGCGGGGAGGAAGGAGCGAACAAGAAAGGAAAGGGAGGAAAGAAAGAAGAATTGCGAAAGGGAAAAGAGGGAGAGGAAAAGAAAGAGGAAAGAAGGAAACGATGAAGCAGAAAAGAGCGAACAGCAGAAGACGAGGAGGAAAGGAAACAGTACAGACGAAGGACGAGGAGGAAGGACGTGAAGCCAGGGTGGCAGAGCCCGTCAGGCCGTCAGGTGCAGAATGACACTTCTACACGGCCCTGGACTGTCCCCTCTGGGACCCTGATCAAACGACTTCTCTTTAAGTATGAAACTAGATAAAGGAGGAGAAAACCAAGGGACGTGTTTTCAAGCCCACCACTGAGAAAGTCCCAGCCCCCTTCCTTTGTACTTGGGAGGGACGTCTACGTTGAATTAAACACAGAGACTAGGTGCCTTGCCGGTGAACATGCATTCATTGCTCCTCGCTCTCTTGCTTTGGTAACATTTTTAGTATTGTGGCTGGAAGGGGAAATTCTACCTTCTCTGACCTCCATTTCCTACACAGTAGTCCGCGGCTGGGCTGTGCACGACACTGTCCAGACCCTAGGAATAGTGTCACTCAGCAAAAGAACTTGGGAAGGCTAGGGCCAGCTTCAGCACAGACACGTGGGCTGCTTCCGTGTTGTCTTGCTGGTGATTCAACTCTCAGACCACTCTTTTCCTCCTCTCTTTAATTCAGCTCCTTGAGGTTTGGATTGTACTCGATGAGAGTATGGACGTAGGTGCAGGGATGCACACAACATAGCTCACTCTCTGTCCCCACCAGGAATCAGCCCATTCTGAGGACAGTGTACAGAAACAAGAGGACGAAGGTGACTTAAGCAGTCATCTGTTCAGAGCTGACTTAGTATTCCAACACAAAGCAGCTTGAGTTGTAGTACACCGCAAATAACTAAAAGCCTCAGTGGAGCCTGCTCATCCCTCTTCTATGGAAATCTTAGAATTTGTACACCGGGCCCATAGCACAAGGGAGGAAGTTACAAACAAGGTGGGACACGGTGGGGGGATATGGTCAGCGTGCTGTGGAAAGAATTCATGCACCTAGCGACAATGACGCAGAAAGGGATGGCAGACACCCTCTGATTCCCAAAGAGACTTCATCTACTTATTCAGGGGCCTGAAGTGGAAGAGAACATGAGTAAGAAGAGGAGATGAGTTCCCGCGTCTAAGGCATAAGGACATCACCCACTTGGAGTGACTGTCCAGAAAAGCCTGCGGCGTGAACGACACTACTAGAGGACCTAGGAACGGGGGAGCCAGGAACTAGTTTGGCACGGGCCGATGGCGCTGACAGTCTCCCTGTTCTACGTCCCAGTCAAGCTGGGACTGATACAACTTACATACAGAGGAGCGCTGAGATGCAGCGGGTCTGGGGACACAACTGGAAGTGGCTCTGGCACCTGACGTCTGGTCCTTGTGACCCAGAGACGTCACATTGACCTGACAACTGCTCCGGAAATACTGCATCTATTGAACCAACTTGATTGACTGCTTACTATGTGCTAGGTACTGTCCTCATTGCTGAGAATACGTAGAAAATCCACCATCACCCCCACATGGAGCTTTACTTGTGCTGGCAGAAACAGACCTCCGGCGAACAAATAAGTAACCTACATTATTTATTGGGAAGCAGAAAGGGCTGTGCAGATACAGAGGAGGAGAGGAGACGAACAGGCAGTAAGACGCGCTATTTTCAATAGAGTCATCAGGACAGGCTTCGCAGAACAGGTGCTATTTAAACCCAGATTCGGTGGAGGTGAGGAAGGGAATCCCCAGTGCATCTGCACAATCAGGAACGGACGCAAAGGAAACAGCAAGGTCGAGTGGTCTGAGGCGGAAACAGCCGGGTATGTTCCCCGGACAGAGCGGCATCTGGCACGACCGAAGTTGGAGGAAGTAAGGTCACAGGAGCTGGAAGAGTGGGAAGGAATCCTGAGAACCCGCTAGGCCGTCAGAAGCACTCGGGCTTTTCCTCTGAGGGACGTGGGAAACCACTGAGGGTTTCTGAATATACAATCGGCGTGGTCTGATTTCTATGTTCAAAGGATCAATCAGGTTTCGGGGGGCAAAGGAAAGCAGCGACGGCAAGGGTGGAAATACGGGGTCGTCTTAGAAGATGACTGCCACGAAGCCTGAGATGATGGGGACTCGCACGTGAGGAACACTCGTGTTGAGGAGGAGACGTGGGAACTGAGCATCTCGATAAGACGAACAGAAATCGTTGGTCAGTGAAACGGGGCCTCTAATCTC
>PVJL010017959.1:0-17093 GCA_004026885.1 Lyroderma lyra
ACATGCCCACCTGTAGCATATGACAGTTCTTTATTCCCACAGCCTCTCCAACACTCGTTATTACCTGTCTTGTGGATCATAGCCTTTCTATTAATAACAGGTATGAAGTGGTATTTCATGGCATTTCTCTAATAGCCAGTGTACTTAAACATTTTGTATGTATCTCTTGGGTGTTTGATTAATCTGTCTTCTTGCGGAAAGTGTCTGTCCAAGTCCTGTGCCCATGTGTTCTTGGGATTGTTTGTTTGTCTGTTGTTGAGTTCTAGGAGTTCTTTATATAGTTTAGGTTTTAACCCCCTTTCAGACATAGCTTGCAAATGTCTTCTCCCACTCTGTCGGTAGCCTTTTTGTTTCTTGATGGTTTCTTTGGCTGTGCAGAATCTTTTACGTTGAGTAGAGTCACATTCATTTCTTTTGACTTTTACTTCCCTTTTCTTTGAGGTAACATTCATCAAACTCTTTCCGAAGCAAGGTCTACAGGTTTGAGACCTACAATTTCTACTATGCAGTGTAATTATTGGTAGCATGTTTAGGTCTTTGGGCCAGTTTTAGTTAATTTGGTATATGTTGAAAACTGTCAGTCTAGTTTCATTCTTTTGCATGTGATATTCTCTATGTCCTCGCACCGTGTATGTTAAATGGATTCTTTGCTTCATGTTATATTTTTGGCTTTTCATAAAAAACGATCTTCACATATATATGTTGGATTATTTCTGGGTTTTCAATTCATCTTCATTGGTGTGTGTGTGCCTATATTTCTGCCAATACCCTGCTGTTTATATTATTGTCATTGTGTATTATAGATTGAAGTCAAAGAGTGTGAAACCTTCACCATTATAGTTTTCTTTTTTCACATGCTTGGAGTTATTTGGGCTCTCTTTAGATTCCATACAAATCTGTTGATGTTTTTCTTGAAATTTTTTGTAAAATTGTCATTGGATTTTTGATGGGGATGGCATTAAATGTGTTCATTTCTTTGTGTAACCTGACTATTTCAATGAGGTTCATTCATCCCATTTATGAACCTATAATCTCGCATTTCTTTGTGCCTTCTTCAATTTATGTTTCTTTATTCAGCGTTTCTATCTTTCTTTCTTTCTTTCTTTCTTTCTTCATTTATTAATTTGTTTCTATTCATTTTTATTGATAGTCTTATTGGTGTGATAACTGCTGGCAAGGATTTCTTAGGTTTCAGGCATGCAATTCTACTGTGCATTGTCAACTTGATGTATAATCAGTTCACCAACTAATGCGACGTCTCTTTACATCACCTTATATTTAGCTTCGCCCACTCCTCTCCCAGCCCCTCCCTTTTCTCCCCTCCCTAACCCACTCGTCCCCAAATAATCATTAAATTATAGATTGTGTCCATGGGTTATGTGTTTGTTCATTTCGTTTTTTCTTTGCTTTCAGTTTTATATTCCACATATGAGTGAAGTCATACAGTTCTTTGATTTTTCTGTGTGGCTTATTTACCTAAACATGATAATCTCTAGATCCATCCATGTTATTTCAAATGACAATATTACATTTTTTCTTATAGCTGAGTGATATTCCATCAATAATAAACTCAAAATAGATTAAAGACCTTTATACAAGTCCTGTAAAAATAAACTGTATAAAAGAAGACTTTGGTATTTAACTTACAGATCTAGGACTCAAGGAAGGCTTCATGAACCGGTCCTCAAAGGCAAGGGAATTATAAGCAAAAATATATTAATGGGACTATATCAAACTCAAAAGCTTCTGCAAAGCAAAAGACAACTTCAATTTCTTTTAACATCTTGTGTTTGTCTGAGTATAGGACCTCAACCCCTGTGTTAACTTTCTTCTCAGCGTTGAGGTTAGTGTTAACATACAAATTAGGGTTTGTGTTGGACTGAGGTTTAGGGTTATTGCTCTTTTTAGGTCGGTGGTATCAGTTAGAGTCAGAGTTATAATGAAGTTTAGGGTTAGCGTTCAGTTGGTCATTAGAATTATGGTTAAGATTAGCGTTATATTGACTTTTGAAGTTCGGGTTTCACTTTCAATTACTGTTATGATTAGGCTTACTGTTATTTCTAGAATTTGGTTTAAGGGAAAGCACGGCTTATGTAATGTGTAGATTTAGTGTATGTTAAGTTTCTGATGAGGTTAGAAACCATTTTAGGTTCAGGCAATTAGCTTTAGTTAGAATTAGGTTTAGGGTTAGGGTTAGGGTTAGAGTTAGGTGGGAGGTTATATTTTTAGTTTTTAATTAGGCGTGGGGTAGGTTTTAGACTAAGGTGCGTCTGTAGGGAAGCCTACCTTTAGCTTTAGGTAGACGTTATGGTTTAAATTTTGAGTTAGGCTAAGGTTTAAAGTTAAGGTTAGGTTTGATTTTATTATTAGGGATAGCCGTAGAACAAAAGGTCCGATTGTGTTTAAGGTTAGATTTTGTGTTTACGTTTAGGTCTTTTCCTTTTTATTCATGGTTCAATTGAGAGGTAGGTAAGAAGTAGTGTTTTAAGGTCAACTTTGAGGCAGGGATTGGCTCTTAATTGGGGATAAAGTTAGGGTTAGAGTAAGGGCTGTGGTTAGGGTTAAGTTTACAGTTATGTTAAGGGTTATATTTTAAGTTAAGTTTAAAGTGAGGTTTTGAATTTTGTATGAGAGTAGGGTTAGTTTTGTGTTTCCATTTGGGGCAGGATTACACTTAGGATTACGTTTTGAGTAAGCTTCAAGTTAGGGTAAGTGTTAGAATGAGTTTAGGTCAGAATTGATTTTGTGATGATGGTTAGTGTTAGTGTAGGATGAGAATTAACTATTATATTAGGATGAAAATTTAAAATGAAATATTTTTGACTTAGGTTTAGGTTTGAGGTGAGGTTTTTAATTAAGTATAAGGATAGTGTTAGGTTCAATTTACAGTCTAGGTTTAGGGTTAAGGCTGAGTTTATGATTAGAGTTATGGATAGGGTTCTGGTTATGGTTCCATTTTAGGTTTGGGTTGATTGTGTGATTAAAGTTAAGGTTACTGTTAAGGTTAGGCTTACCATTGTTTTATGGTTTACTTTGAAATTGGGTTTAGGTTTAGTGTTCTTTGTAGGTTATATGCTGGGGTTATGGTTGGTGCAAGATGTAGAGAAGGGGTAGGATGAGGGTTGGAGTGAGGTTTGAATTTCGATTTTGTGTTAAAATTAGTTTTAAGTTTCAGGTGTATGTTTAGGTTTAGAACTCCAGTTAGGCTTAGGTTTAGGGTAAGTGTGAAACTTTCAGTTAGTATTGTGATTAGAGATAAGGTTAGTTGTAAGGTTAAGTTTACGTTCAGGTGCCGGTCAGGGTGAGGGCCAAGATGATGTTGACGCCAAGGGTTAGGTTTAGGGTTACGCTTAGGGATTTTGGTTATGTTCATGGTTCATGTTCCAAGTAGATTTAGTTTTAGGTTTAGGGTTAGGGTTTGCTTTGAGTCAAGTGTTAGGGTATAAATTGGGATTGAGTTCATGGTTAAGGTTCAAGAATAGGCCAGGTGTAGGGTTTGACTTAGGGCTAGGAAGAAGGTTAAGATTCCATTTAGAGTTCCTTTTAAAGTCAGGGTCAGGTATTGGTTTAGGGTTCATTTGTGTGTAAGTTTAAGGTTAGGTTCGTCCTTGAGTTAGGTATTGTGTTTGGAATAATTATGATACTTTTTCCTATTTTTCTTTTAATTTTTGCCACCACATTGGCCTTTGAGATCATCAAAAATACTTTTCAACTTTCCATTTACCTAGAAGCAGCAATGGGACCTCAACTCACATAGTCTATTCAAATGCTCATCTTAGATTTCACTACTCAGGCTTCTCTCAGGTTTTCAAGAATAACTTCGCAAATCTCAAAGCTCTTTACAGTTATCAGATCAGGATTGAGAGGTGACTTCCCACCAAGATACCAAACACAAGTGGCAGCCACTTCCTTCCTTCCTCCCTGACTACAAAGGACAATCACCTATGAAATGCATAATAATGTGCATGAATCTGTTTTTCCCATTATCTCATGTTTCCATTCTGTATTTTAGTTGTGTAAGAGTATTTCTGAAATACTTACTCTAATTCTGAGTAGAATGCAAATCATAAATTAAAAAAATATACGAGAGGCTTCTATTTTAAATATTCTAGAAGGCATGCATGCACAATCACTTTAGTATTTTGAACAGTCAATTGTATAACCACCTGCTGCCTCTCTTCTTCACTTAGGAAAACTGTTCAGTGATGTGAGTACACTTAAAGAAGTGGATGATCCTGCTAAATGTACGCTCACCTATCTCACAGAACATACAGTGAGTTGAGTTCATGTTATACACCACTAAAATTTCTCGGTAAGAAAACGGCTGCCTGTTCATCTTGTATTATGGTCCCAGCCACACAACCACGAAGTATATGTTAAAACAGACAAAGTACGTATGTAATGGACCAGAACAAACCACCTCTTTACTCTGGTCTATCGGGGATCAAGGAATGCCTTGAAATAGGTATGAAGTGATGCATCAAACTTATCCATTTGAAAACCTCAGAACCCTGGAGGGAGCAGCAGCTTGAAGAAATGGTTTGGTGCCAACAGGAGTGCCCTTGAGTCACCGGATCCCAGGCTGATGCAGGCACTTGCAGGTCGCACCCATCCTCCTCCATGGAAAGAGGAAGGAGCCAGGGACCTTTAATCAGAACTTTGGCTGACCGCGATGTCACAGTTGCAGGGTCAGCCAATCGGGGCCTCGAGGTTGTAACAAGCGCTATGATGTCTTGCGGCCCCAGAGCCAATCAGGAGACAATAGAACTGTCATGATTGTGAGTTTCATAATGCGATGAAGTGGGGAGCTTAGATCCTGGGAGGGGTATAGACGTAAGTTTAGGACTTGTGTTAAGGATGAGATTCTTCGCAGCTTCGGCTTTGGTGTAAGTCTAAGAGTGAGCTTTGAGGTTAGAGAATTTTTTGAAATTGTGGTTAGTTTTCGGGTATGCAAAGGTGGGCGTGAGAGGTATGTGTACTATTGTGGTTATGGTTAGTGTAAGGATCCATCTTTCAGTTCGGCTATTTGATAGGTTTCATGTTAGGTTCAGGGCTAGAGTTTGGATTGGGTTAGAAGAAGCTTTGAGGTTATGGTATTAAGAACATTGAAATGAGAACTCTGGGTAGAAGGGCTATTGATAGAGTGAGGTAAAATTTGAGGATAGAGTTAGGTTTTTTGTTATACATATCCTTTGTGTTAGGGTTTGTGTGAGTTAATGATTCGGGGTAGTTATATACTTAGGCTTCCAGTTACCTTTGAGGTTGGAGTTAGATTTTAAAATAGGTTAGGAAATGGGCCGGTTATATGATGCGGTGCAGATTTCAGTTTATGATTCGGTTTTTAGGATTAGGGTGAGAGTTAGCTTGGAGGTCAGGGTTGGTTTTCCATTCGAGTTGGGGTTGGGTTTCCAGTAAAAGCGACTATGAGTTACTTTCAGGAACAGTGTTATACGCAGGTTCAGGTTTTCCACTAGAGCTAGGTTTAGCATTAGATTTCAGTATAGGATTATTTCTTGAGTATATTATGAGATGTAGAGTTGGGTTCAGTTTATAGTAAAGCTGAGGATTCTGTTTTAAATTAGGTTTGGACTTGGTGTTGGATTAGGATTGGGGTTTCTTTCTTATTTAGGCCAGGTTTATGCTTTGGGTTTTTTATTTATATATTAAATTAATTACAGTGACATTGATTAGTAACATTACATTTCCAGTGGGCATTTCTATAATACATAATTCATATTCATATATTGCATTGTGCGTTCAGCACCCAGAGTCACTTCTTCTTTCCCCCTATATCCGACCCACCCGTTTCTGCTTCTACCACCAGTCTTTTTCCTCACTTTCTTACAACCACTAATATTTTGTCTGTATTTATGAGTTTTTGGATTTTACTTAGTTGCTTTCATTTTTACATCCCAAATATGAGTGAAGTTCTATGGTTCCGAACTATTTCTATTTGATTTATTTCCCTTAGCATGGTAGTCTCCAGACCCATCCATGTTGTCACAATCGGCAGTGTTTCATTTTTATTTCTGGGCGAGTAGTGTTTCACTGGGTATTTGTACCACATCTCCTGCATCCAATCAATTGTTGAAGAACATGTTGGTTGTTGATATGTCTTGACCACCATAAATTGTAGTGCAAGGACCACAGGGTTATGTATATCTCTTTGAGTACATGTTTTCAGATTTGGAAGGTGGATACCCAGAGAAGGGATTGCTTGCTTGTATGGTATATTTATTCTTTACATTCTGGGAAACTCTGTACTGTTTTCCATCACTGCTACCAATTGACATGCCCACCAGAAGCATATGAGAGTTCTTTATTCCCACAGCCTCTCCAACACTCGCTATTACTTGTCTTGTGGATCATAGCCTTTCTATTAATAACAGGTATGAAGTGGTAGTTCATGGCATTTCCCTAATAGCCAGTGTACTTAAACACTTTGTATGCATCTCTTGGGTGTTTGATTAATCTGTCTTCTTGGGGAAAGTGTCTGTCCAAGTCCTGTGCCCATGTGTTCATGGGATTGTTTGTTTGTCTGTTGTTGAGTTCTAGGAGGTCTTTATATAGTTTAGGTTTTAACCTCCTTTCAGTCATTGCTTGCAAATGTCTTCTCCCACTCTCTCGGTAGCCTTTTAGTTTCTTGATGCTTTCTTTGGCTGTGCAGAAGCTTTTACGTTGGGTACAGTCCCATTCATTTCTTTTGACTCCTACTTCCCTTGCCTTTGAGGTAACATTCAACAAACTCTTTCTGAAGCAAGGTCTACAGGTTTGGGACCTCCACTTTCTTCTATGCAATTTATCATTATTGGTAGCATGTTTAGGTCTTTGGTCCAGTTTTAGTTAATTTTGGTATATGTTGAAAACTGTCAGTCTAGTTTCATTCTTTTGCATGTGATATTCTCTATGCCCTAGCACCGTTTATGCAAAATTGATTCTTTGCTTCATGTTATATTTTTGGCTTTCCTTAAAAAACAATCTTCACATATATATGTGGAACTACTTCTTGGTTTTCAGTCCTTCTTCATTGGTGTGTTTGTGCCTATATTTCTGCCAATACCCTGCTGCTTATATTATTGTCATTGTGTGTTAAAGATTGAAGTCAAAGAGTGTGAATCTTTCACCACTATTGTTTTTTTCCTTCGGATTCCTGTGTTTATTTGGGTTCTTTTTAGATTCCATAGAAATCTGTTGATGTTTTTCTTGAAATTTTTCAAAAAACTGTCATTGGAATTTTGATGGGGATGGCATTAAATCTGTTCATTGCTTTGTGTAACATGACCATTTCAATGAGGTTCATTCGTCCCATTTATGAATAGAAAATCTCTGCATTTCTTTGTGCCTTCTTCAATTTCTTATTTTTTCAGCGTTTATTTATTTATTTATTTATTTATTCATTTCTATTCATTTTTAATGATAGACTTATTGCTGTGAAATCGTTAGCAAGGATTTCATAGGTTTCAGGCATACAATTCTACTGTGCATTGTCAACTTGATGTATAATCAGTTCACCACCTAATGCGACGTCTCTTTACATCGCCTTATATTAACATTCGCCCTCTCCTCTACCAGCGCCTCCCTTTTCTCCCCTCCCTAACCCACTCGTCCCCAAATAATCATTAAATTATTGATTGTGTCCATGGGTTATTTGTTTGTTCATTTTGTTTTTTTGTTTGTTTTCAGTTATATATTCCACATATGAGTGAAGTCATACAGTTCTTTGATTTTTCTATGAGGCTTATTTCCCTAAGCATGATGATCTCCAGGTCCATCCGTGTAGTTGCAAATGATAATATTTCATCTTTTCTTATAGCTGAGTAATATTCCATCAAAAATTAACTCAAAATAGATTAAAGACCTTCCTATAAGACCTGTAACAATACACTGTATAGGAGAAGACATTGGTACTAAACTTATAGACCTAGGACTCAAGTCAGACTTCATGAACCGGTCCTCAAAGGCAAGGGAAGTATAAGCAAAAATAAATGAATGGGAATATATCAAACTCAAAAGCTTCTGCAAAGCAAAAGAAAACTTCAATTTCTTTTAACATCTTGTGTTTGTCAGAGTATAGGTCCCTCAGCCCCTGTGTTAAGTTTCTTCACGGCATTGAGGTTAGGGTTAACATACAAATTATGGTATGTGTTGGACTGATCTTTAGGGTTATTTCTCTTTTTAGGTGTGCGGTGTCAGTTAGAGTCAGAGTTATAACTAAGGTTAGGGTTAGTGTTCAGTTGGTCATTAGAATTAGGGTTAAATTTAGGGTTATATTGAATTTTGAAGTTCGGGTTTCACTCTCAATTACTCTTATGATTAGGCTTACTGTTATTTCTAGAATTTGGTTTATGGGAAAGCAGGTTTTATGTAATGGGTAGGTTTAGGTATGTGCTTAGTTTCTGAAGTGGTTAGAAACCATGTTTGGTTCAGGTAACTACCTGTGGTTAGCATAATATTTAGGGTTAGGGTTAGGGTTAGAATTAGATTTGAGGTTATTTTTTTAGTGTTTATTTAGAGTGGTGTAGGTTTAATACCAAGATAGGGGCTGTAGGTAAACCTAGTTTTGTTTTAGGTAGAAGTTATTGTTTAGATTTTGAGTTAAGCTAAGGGTTAAAGATAAGGTTAGATTTGATTTTTTTATTAGGGTTAGCAGTAGAACAAAAGGTCCGATTGTGTTTAAGGTTAGATTTTGTGTTTAAGTTTATGTCTTTTTTTTTATTCATGGTTCATTAGAGATGTTGGTAAGAAGTAGTGTTTTACGGTAAGCTTTGAGGCAGGGATTGACTCTGAATTGGAGTTAAAGTTAGGGTTAGATTAAGGGCTGTGGTTAGGGATAGGTTTAAAGTTATATATTAAGGGTTATGTTTTAAGTTAAGTTGAAGGTGAGGTTTTGAGTTTGGTATGAGAGTGGGGTTAGATTTGTGTTTCCATTTAGGGGCCAGATTACAGTTAGGATTACGTTTTGATTAAGCTTCAAGTTAGGTAAATGTTAGAATGAGTTTAGGTTCAGAACTGATTTTGTGGTGGTAGTTAGTGTTAGTGTAGGATAACAATAAATTGTGAGATTAAGATGAAAATTTAAAATGTATTTATTTTCATTTAGGTTTAGGTTTGAGGTTATGTTTTTAATTAAGTATAAGTATAGTGTTAGGTTCATTTTACAGTCTAGGTTTAGGGGTGAGGCTGAGTTTATGATTAGTGTTATGAATAGGGTTCTTGTTATGTTTCCATTTAAAGTTTGGGTTGAGGTTGTGATTAAATTTAAGGTTACTCTTAAGATTAGGCTTACCATTGTTTTATGGCTTACTTTGAAATTGGGATTGGGTTTAGTGTTCTTTGTAGGTTATATGCTGGGGTTGTGGTAGGTGCACGATGTAGTAAAGGGGTAGGACGAGGGTTAGAGTGAGGTGTGAAGTTCGATTTTGGGTTAAAATTACTTTTAAGTTTCATGTGTATGATTAGGTTTAGGACTCCCGTTAATCTTAAGTTTAGGGTAAGTGTGAACCTTTCAGATAGGATTGTGATTAGAGATAAGATTAGTTGTGAGGTGTTGGTTAGGATGAAGGTCAAGAAGAGGTTGAAGCCCAGGGTTAGGTTTAGGGTTACGCTTAGGGATTTTGGTTATGTCCACGGTTCATGTTCCAAGTAGATTTTGTTTCAGGTTTAGGGTTAGGTTTTGCTTTGACTCCAGGGTAAGGGTGTAAATTAGGGTTGAGTTCATGGTTTATGTTAGAGAATAGGCCAGGTGTAGGGTTTGACATAAAGCTAAGGTTAAGGTTAAGATTCCATTATGAGTTCCTTTGAAAATTAGGGTTAGTTTTGGGTTTAGTGTTCACTTATGACTAAGTTAAGTGTTAGGTTCGTCATTGAGTTAGGTATTGTGTTTGGGATAGTTTAATACTTATTCCTTTTATTTTTAATTTTTGCCACCACATTGGCATTTGAGTTCATCAAAAGTGTTTTTCAACTTTTCATTTACATAGAAGCAGCAATGGGGCCTGAAGTCACATAGTCAATTCAAATGCTCATCATAGATCTCACTACTCATTCTTCTCTCAGGTTTTCAAAAATAACTTCTCAACTGTCAAATCTCATTGTAGTTATCAGATCAGGATTGAGAGGATGACTTCCCATCAAGATACCAAACAAAAATGCCAGCACTTTCTTCCTTCCTACCTGACCAAAAATGACAATCACCTATGAAATGCATAATAATGCCCATGAATATCTTTTTTCCATTATCTCAAGGTTCCATTCTGTATTTTAGTTGTGTAAGAGTATTTCTGAAATACTTACTATAATTCTGAGCAGAATAAAAATCATAAATAAAAAAAAATACCAGAGGCTTCTATTTTAAATATTCTAGAAGGCATGAATTCACAATCACTCTAGTATTTTGAACAGTCAATTGTAAATCAAAATCAAAGTGCATTGTGTGCTTGCTGTCCCCACCCCCTGCCGCCTCCCTTCTTCACTTAGGAAAACAGTTCAGTCGTGTGAGTACAGTTAAAAGAGGAGATGCCACTGCTAAATATACGCTCACCTATCTCACAGAACATACAGAGGGTAAGTAAGTTGAGTTCATGTTATACACACCTAAAATTCCTTCTCAAGTGAACGGCTGCCTGTTCAACATGTATTATGGTCCCAGCCACACAACCACTAAGTATAGGTTAAAACAGACAAAAGTACGTACGTAATTGACTAGAACAAACCACCCTTTTACTCTGATCTCTCTTGGATTAAGAAATGCCTTGAAATAGGTATGAAGTGATGCATCAAAATTATCAATTTGAAATCCCCAGTACCCTGGTGAGAGCAGAGGCTTGGAGAGGCGGTTTGGCACCAACAGGAGCGCCCTTGGGCCACAGGATCCCAGGCTGGTGCAGGCAGACAGCCCTTGCAGGGCGCACCCACCTTCCGCGATTGAAAGAGGAAGGCGCCAGGGACCTATAATCAGAATATTGGTGGACCGAGCTTTCACAGTTGCAGGGCCAGTCAATTGGGGCCCCGAGGCTGTATCAAGGGCTATGATGTCTTGAGGTCCCCGAGGCAATCAGGAGACAATAGAACTGTCATGACTGTGATTTCCATAATGCGATGCAGTTGGGAGCTGTTTCCCTGGGAGAGGTTTAGAGGTAAGTTTAAGACTTGTGTTAAGGATGAGATTCTCATCTTATGCGCAGGTTCAGCTTTGAGGTTAGCGGTTTGGTTAAAATTGTGGTTAGTGTTCAGGGTATGTAAATTTTGGGGTGAGAGGTATGTGTACTATTGTGGTTATGATTAGTGTAAATATCCATCTTTGAGTTATTCTATGTGTTAAGTTTCAGGTTAGGTTCAGGGCAAGAGTTTGGATGGGGTTAGAAGAAGCTTTGAGGTTATGGTATTTAGAACATTGAAATGAGAACTCTGGGTAGAAGGGCTATTGATAGAGTGAGGTAAAGTTTTAGGATAGAGTTAGGTTTTTCATTAGGCATATCCTTGGGTTAGGGTTTGGGTGAGTTAATGATTACGGGTAGTTATATACTTAGGCTTCGCGTTAACTTTGAGATTGGAGTTAGGTTTTAAGATAGGGTAGGGGAAATGCCGGTTTAATGATGAGGTGCAGATTTCAGTTTATGATTCGGTTTTTAGGATTAGGGTGAGATTTAGTTTGGAGGTCAGGGTTGATTTCCATTCGAGTTGGGGTTGGGTTTCCAGTGAAAGCGAGTATGGGTTCCTTTCAGGGATAGTGTTATAGGAAGGCCCAAGTTTTCCACTAGGGCTCGGTTTAGAGTTAGATTTCAGTTTAGGATTATTCCTTGAGTATATTATGAGATTTAGAGTTAGGGTTCAGTTTTTGGTAAAGCAGAGAGTTCTGTTTTAAATTAGGTTTGGATTTGGTGTTGGATTAGGGTTGGGATTTCTTTGTAATATAGGCCAGGTTTATGGTTTGGGTTTTTTATTTATGTATTAAATTAATGAAATTGATATTTATTAGTAACATGACATTTCCAGTATGCATTTTGATAATATAAATTCATATTCATATATTGCATTGCGCGTTCAGGATCCAGAGTCACTTCTTCCTTCCCCCTATATTTGAACCACCCCTTTCTTCTTCTACCACCTCTCTTTTTCCTTAGTTTCTTGCAACCACTAATGTGTTGTCTGTATTTATGAGTTTTTGGATTTTTCTTTGTTGCTTTCATTTTTACATCCCAAGTATGAGTGAAGTTCTATGGTTCTGAGCTATTTATATTTGATTTATTTCCCTCAGCATGGTAATCTCCAATCCCATCCATGTTGTCACAATTGGCAGTGTTTCATCTTTATTTCTGGGAGAGTAGTGTTTCACTGGGTGTTTGTACCACATCTCCTGCATCCAATCAATTTTTGAAGAACATGTTGGTTGTTGATATGTCCTGACCACCATAACTTCTACTGCAAGGAACACAGGGGTACGTATATCTCTATTAGTACATGTTTTCAGATTTGGAGGGTGGATACCTAGAGAAGGGATTGCCTGGTTGTATGGTATATTTATCCTTAACATTCTGGGGAACCTCTGTACTGTTTTTCATCGTTGCTGCCAAATGACATGCCCACCTGCAGCATATGAGAGTTCTTTATTCCCACAGCCTCTCCAACACTCGTTATTACTTGTCTTGTGGATCTTAGCCTTTCTATTAATAACAGGTATGAAGTGGTATTTCATGGCATTTCTCTAATAGCCAGTGTACTTAAACACTTTGTATGCATCTCTTGGGTGTTTGATTAATCTGTCTTCTTGGGGAAAGTGTCTGTCCAAGTCCTGTGCCCATGTGTTCATGGGATTGTTTGTTTGTCTGTTGTTGACTTCTAGGAGTTCTTTATATAGTTTAGGTTTTAACCCCCTTTCAGTCATTGCTTGCAAATGTCTTCACCCACTCTGTCTGTAGCCGTTTTGTTTCTTGATGTTTTCTTTGGCTGTGCAGAAGCTTTTACGTTGGGTACAGTCCCATTTATTTCTTTTGTCTTTTACTTCCCTTGCCTTTGAGGTAACATTCATCAAACTCTTTCTGAAGCAAGATGTACAGGTTTGGGTCCTCCGCTTTGTTCTATGCAATTTATAAATATCGGTAGCATGTTTAGGTCTTTGATCCAGTTTTAGTTAATTTTGGTATATTTTGAAAACTTTCAGTCTTGTTTCATTCTTTTGCATCTGATATTCTCTATGACCTAGCACCGTTTATGGAAAATGGATTCTTTGCTTCATGTTATATTTTTGGCTTTCCATAAAAAATAGTCTTCACATATATATGTGGGATTACTTCTGCGTTTTCAGTTCTTCTTCATTGGTGTGTGAGTGCCTATATTTCTGCCAATACCCTGCTGCTTATATTATTGTCATTGTGTGTTGTAGATTGAAGTTAAAGAGTGTGAAACCTTCACCATTATTGTTTTTTTTTCCTTCGGATGCCTGTGTTTATTTTGGGTCTTTTAGATTCCATAGAAATCTGTTGATGTTTTTCTTGAAATTTTTCAAAAATCTGTCATTTGAATTTTGATTGGGATGGTATTAAATCTGTTCATTGCTTTGTGTAACATGACCATTTCAAAGAGGACATTCGTCCCATTTATGAATATAAAATCTCTGCATTTCTTTGTGCCTTCTGCAATTTCTTTTTTTTTTTCAGCGATTATTTATTTATTTCTTTATATTCATTTTTATTGATACACTTATAGGTGTGACATCTGTTAGCAAGGATTTCATAGGTTCCAGGCATAAAATACTACTGTGCATTGTCAACTTTATGTATAATCAGTTCACCACCTAATTTGACGTCTCTTTACATCACCTTATATTTAGCTTCGCCCCATCCTCTGCTAGCCCCTCCCTTTTCTCCACTCCCTAACCCACCCGTCCCCAAATAATCATTAAATTGTTGATTGTGTCCATGGGTTATTTGTTTGTTCATTTCGCTTTTTTCTTTGCTTTCAATTTTATACTCCGCATATGAGTGAAGTCTTACAGTTCTTTGATTTTTCTGTGTGGCTTATTTCCCTAAGCTTGATGATCTCCAGGTCCATCCGTGTTGTTGCAAATGACAATATTTCATCTTTTCTTATAGCTGAGTCATATTCCATCAAAAATTAACTCAAAATAGATTAAAGACCTTCATATAAGACCTGTAACAATACACCGTATAGAAGAAGACATTGGTACTAAACTTATAGACCTAAGACTCAAGGAAGAATTCATGACCCGGTCCTCAAAGGCAAGGGGAGTATAAGCAAAAATAAATAAATGGGACTATATGAAACTCAAAAGCTACTGCAAAGCAATAGAAAAATTCAGTTTCTTTTAACCGGTCCATCCGTGTTGTTGGAAATGACAATATTACATCTTTTCTTATAGCTGAGTAATATTCCATCAAAAATTAACTCAAAATAGATTAAAGACCTTCATATAAGACCTGTAACAATACACTGTATAGTAGAAAATATTGGTACTAAACTTATAGACTTAGGACTCAAAGAGACTTAATGACCCGGTCCTCAAAGGCAAGGGAATTATAAGCAAAAATAAATGAATGGGACTATATCAAACTCAAAAGCTTCTGCAAAGCAAAAGAAAACTTCAATTTCTATTAACATCTTGTGTTTGTCAGAGTATAGGTCCCTCAGCCCCTGTGTTAAGTTTCTTCTCAGTGTTGAGGTTAGGGTTAATATAGAAATTAGGGTATATTTTGGACTGATTTTATGGGTTATTGCTCTTGTTAGGTGGGTGGTATCAGTTAGAGTCAGAGTTATAACTAAGGTTAGGGTTAGCGTTCATTTGGTCATTAGAATTTGGGTTAAGATTAGGGTTATATTGACTTTTGAAGTTCGGGTTTCACTTTCAATTACTGTTATGATTAGGCTTAGTGTTATTTCTAGAATTTGGTTTAAGAGAAAGCACTGGTTATGTAATGGGTATGTTTAGGTATGTGCTTAGTTTCTGATCGGGTTAGAAACCATGTTAGGTTCACGTAACTAGCTGTGGTTAGCATAATATTTAGGGTTAGGGTTAGGGTTAGAGTTAGGTTTGAGGTTATTTTTTTGGTTTTTAATTAGGGGCGGTGTAGGTTTAAGACCAAGATAGGGGCTGTAGGGAAGCCTAGCTTTAGCTATAGGTAGACATTATGGTTTAGATTTTGAGTTAGGCTAATGGTTAAAGATAAGGTTATGTTTGATTTTAGTATTAGGGTTAGCAGTAGAACAAAAGGTCCAATTGTGTTTAAGGTTAGATATTGTGTTTAAGTTTAGGTCTTTTTGTTTTATTCATGGTTCAATTGAGAGGTGGTAAGAAGTAGTACTTTATGGAAAGCTTTGAGGAAGGAATTGGCTCTCAATTGGTGATGAAGCTAGGGTAAGAGTAAGGGCTGTGGTTAGGGTTAGGTTTACAGTTATATACTAAGGGTTATCTTTTAAGTTATGTTTAAGGTAGATTTTGAATTTGGTATCAGAGTGGGGTTAGATTTGTGTTTCCCTTTAGGGGCCAGATTACACTTAGGATTACATTTTGGGTAAGCTTCAAGTTCGGTAAATGTTAGAATGAGTTTAGTTTCAGAACTTATTTTGTGATGATGGTTAGTGTTAGTGTAGGACAATAATAAATTGTGAGATTAGAATGAAAATTTGAAATGAATTTTCTCTTCACTACGGTTGAGGATTGAGTTTATGTTTTTAATTAAGTATAAGGATAGAGTTAGGTGCATTTTACAGTCTATGTTTACGGGTAAGGCTGTGTGTATGATTATTGTTATGGATAGGGTTCTTGTTATGTTTCCATTTAAAGTTTGGGTTGAGGTTGTGATTAAATTTAAGGTTACTGTTAAGATTAGGCTAACCATTGTTTTATGGTTTACATTGAAATTGGGATTAGGTTTAGTGTTCTTTTTAGGATATATGCTGTGGTTATGGTTGGTGCACGACGTAGTGAAGGGGTAGGATGTGGCTTAGAGTGAGGTGTGAAGTTCGATTTTGGGTTAAAATTACTTTTAATTTTCAGGTGTATGTTTTGATTTAGGACTCCAATTAAGCTTATGTTTAGGGTAAATGTGAATCTTTCAGTTAGGATTGTGATTAGAGATAAGGTTAGTTTTGAGGTTATGTTTACAATCATGTGCTGGTTACGGTGAGGGCCAAGATGATGTTGACGCCCAGGGTTAGGTTTAGGGTTACGCTTAGGGATTTTGGGTATATTCATTATTCATGTTCCACGGAGATTTTGTTTCAGGTTTAAGGGTAGGGTTTGCTTTGACTCCAGGGTAAGGGTGTAAATTGGGATTGAGTTCATTTTTAATGTTAGAGAATAGGCCAGGTGTAGGATTATATTTAGGGCAAGCAATAAGGTTAAGATTCCATTATGAGTTCCTTTGAAACTTAGGGTAAGGTTTGGGTTTAGGGTTCACTTATGACTAAGTTTTGTGTTAGGTTCATCATTGAGTTAGGTATTGTGTTTGTGTAGTTTTAATACTTATTCCTTTTTTCTTTAATTTTTGCCACCACATTGGCATTTGAGATCATCAAAAGTTTTTTTCAACTTTCCATTTACCTAGAAGCAGCAATGGGGCCTGAACTCACATAGTCTATTCAAATGCGCATCATAGATCTCACTACTCAGTCTTCTCTCTGGTTTTCAAGAATAACTTCTCAACTCTCAAATCTCTTTACAGTTATCAGATCAGGATTGAGAGGATGATTTCCCATCAAGATACCAAACACAAATGGCAGCAATTTCTTCTTTCCTCCCCGACCACAAAGGACAGTCACATACGAAATGCATAATAATGCACATGAATCTCCTTTTCCCATTATCTCAAGTTTCCGTTCTGTATATTAGTTGTGTAAGAGCATTTCTGAAATACTTACTATAATTCTGAGTAGAATACAAATAATAAATAAAAAAAAATACCAGAGTCTTCTATTTTAAATATTCTAGAAGGCATGCAGGCACAATCACTTTAGTATTTTGAACAGTCAATTGTAAATCATAATCAAAGTGCATTGTGTCCTTGCTGTCCCCACACCCTGCCGCCTCCCTTCTTCACTTTGGAAAACAATTCAATGGTGTGAGTACAGTTAAAGGA
>PVJL010017960.1:0-17081 GCA_004026885.1 Lyroderma lyra
AAAAAAAAAAAGAATTATAGCTGTTCAATTTCTTGTAACTTCAAAGGGGGATATCAAGGAATGCCGCTCATGCTTCCATGTTTCTGATGTCACTCCGAGATATTTTTATTTCAAAAGGGAAGCATACAAAGAAGGGAGAGAGGAAGACAGGAATAAAGAGAAAGGTTGAGAGAATAAAATAAAATAACAATATGAGCCTTAAGTGAGATAGAATCGATAGAGATGTAGTTTCTAGAATGTTTAAGAAGAGCAACCTAAAGATTAGGTCCCCCAATGCAATAAACATTTGCAACAAATAAAGGTGAAATAGTATGATTCAACCAAAGTGAAACAACATACCCACTATCATACAGAGCCAAAACTATATTTGCATCTTCCCAGCTTTTCTTGATTTGTTATATTATTAATTGGAAGCTTGCTGGGTAGGCTAGCTATGCTTTTTATCCTATCTGCATCTCTATCACAGTACCCAAGACATAGTAGTTAATAAACAAATATTTAGTTGGAGAAAAATGAAACTTATCAAACTTCTGGAGTAGGAAATTCTGCCAAATGTTTAGGTCTGTAAACAACTGTATATTTATCTCAAACTTTTCAGGAGTGTTTCAGCTTCAAAAAATAAGCTTGAAAATTTATATAAATAAAATTTACAGAGCTTAGATCAACTTTGTGAATAATGTACTATTAGATTCTTTATTCTATGATTTGGGAAAGTGGAACACAGAGTGGTTAAGTAACTTGCCCCAGGTTCACAGATAGTAAATGGTGGGACGAATATTTTAATCTTATGATTTTGACTTCTGAAAAGTTTATGTTCTTAATGAGTATACTATAATGCAGCAGTTCTCAATCTGTGGGTCATGACCCCTTTGGAGGTTGAATGACCCTTTCACAGGGGTCACCTACGACCATCGGAAAACACATATCAGATATTTACATTATGATTCATAACAGTAGCAAAATTACAGTTATGAAGAAGCAAAAAAATAATTTTATGGGGGTCACGACAACATGAGGCACTGTATTAAAGGGTCATGGCATTAGGAAGGTTGAGAACCACTGCTATAATGCCTCATATTCAGTCATACTCTATAGACTTTGGTATTCTATGGCTAAATACACCTCATTAAATACCTTGTTTGATATAATAAGTGCATATGTTTGAAACACAATTGCAGTTCAGTTCCTCAGTTATTGGAAGGAATAGAAAGAAGAGTGGTAGAGATCACCAACTGAGATAAGCCATATGCTGAACTAGAATTAGGATTTCTTCCTCATCATCATTGATATTTCAATGTGGCAAGTTTTGACTGAAGTTTTACATGCCTTATTTCACTTAATCCTTACAACAAACCTGTGAAGTGAATTTTTTTATATATAATATCCTTATTCTACAAATAAAGAACCTGAGCAGAAAGGGATTTCATAACTTGTCCAAGGTCACACTACTAGAAACTGGGAGTCTGATATCAAAGTACACACTCTTACCTAATAAAGTACACAATTTATCTGAAAAATTGCCACACAATTGTAATCACTCTTGCAAAAACACATAAATGTACCAAACAGAGTGTTCTCAGGAGAGTTCTGACTTCTGTGTCATAACATTGCTAACCTCAGTCACCTGAATAAAGATTGTTCTTTTGCCAGTAGTGCTTAAGTGCAGAAGGAATTAGGCTTACTATAAATTGATGTTTTTATCAGTGAATTTGTCAAAGTAGAATCTTCATGACTCTAGGATAGGAGGAAGGGCAAGGCACTAACAGTGATGTTGTAAACAAGGTCAATATTCTACAACATTCAGTGAATTGATGATCCTTAAGAAGCCTGTGATCCTAGAGAAGAACATGGTAAGCAAAAGACATAACTCAAGACTACACAATCATAACCCTGTGCTTGTGTGTGTGTCAAGAAAGATGAGAAAAAGATGCACTGTGAGTAATGATTATGGGAGAAAAATAATCTTGAATATTCTCAAGCACTGTATCTAATCCATCTGCCTTCTTCTTTCCATGCCTAGTAGAAGCTCATTAATGTTCCCCACCTTCAACCTCAATGAATCACACAGGCAAGCTAAATACTCTATCATATGCTCTTAGCAGCCAGTAAAGGATGATCTTTTGAGAGGTTTAATTTCCCAAGATCCTGTATAAAATCTTACAGAAGTGTTTCAATTATCATAATTAGGACCAGTTGAAAATTACAAAGCATTGTATTGGTAGAGGCTTTGTCTAAGACCATACAAACTGAAGGTCTTCAGTTTGTTTCTTCTAAAGATGTTCAGGAGTCTCATTAAGGTAGCATCAGAAATTCTGCAGAGATTCTAGAGTTTGATCTCAGCTTGTAGCAATATATGTAATTACTGAATGAGGGGAGAGCCACATACAGATATCAAAACAAAAAATGAAGAGGGCTTAGAAGAATTTTATAAAATAATTATAGTAGTTCCATCAGACCTGTTCACCAAAATTCTTATATTCAGGTAGAACTAAAGAGTTTCTAGGGATCCTGTAGGTTTGACCAGGTTTACTTTAGATGACTTGACACTTTCATGAAATCTACCATGTTAAAGTATCAATCAAAACTATCTATAATCACTGCAGTAAAGCAGTGAAAGAGATATGCATGATTAAACTGTCTGATTATAGATATGTTGTTACTGTAAGAAATTGCAACAGAGAGTGACTACCTATTCAGCAAACCCATTTGCTCTGCTTCCTGCATGAAGAGCAAGACTTCCTTTCTCAGTTCGTCCTGCAGTTCTGCCTGATCCAGTAACTGAATTCTAGTCAAAGATATATTTTGTTTATTTTATTCATGGTTGTTTGCTTGGTTTTGTTGGAATTTATTCAAATTTTTATTTTTTTAAATCAGACAATGAATTATTACTTTTATAAATAAATATACATATTCATGTCTGTCTGACTGTATGTATATATCCATTATGAAAATATTACCTGTGGAAAAAAATTTTTATGTAAAAAATATTCTCAAAAGTAATTATGGCCAAGATTTAGAAAACAAATTTCCAGACATCTTTTTACACAGCTAGAGAAACAGACAGACAGAGGCTCTTTTGCATTTGTTACCTCTAATCTCTCATATTACATCCAGCAGTCACTATTAGCTAGGAGGTCAGATCACTATTCTAAGGAGTTGGGTCCAGTGGATTTGGCAATGATTCCAAATCTACTTTTGTTGTTGTTGTTATTGGTATTTGCCTTTCAATATGTGCTGGACATTCTTCTTTTATCAATTTCCTATCATAGTAGAGAATGATTTAACATTTTAAATCTATCTTTCATTCATGATCTTGCTCCCCTTCCATGAATATTTATATAACAATTTTCAAAAAAAAATCTCAATTCAATTTTTACCTTATAACAATAAAATGTTATTTACTACTAACCCAATCAATGCAATATAATTATTCTTTATACATTAAATTTTTATTTTTCTGGGAGTGACTAATTCTCTAATATTTTCTATTATTTATTATATATCACATAGAATAAACTATAAATATATGTAACATAATATAAATTTCCTTTAACACATTTGCTAAGTTCTCTCAATATTATATTTGCATGATCAAATAAATAAAAAAGCCTAACAATTTCTCTCTGCTGCCAGTTTGATTTTGCACACCACTTGCGCGCACGTGCACACACACACACACACACACACACACACACACACAATTCTAAAATAACCTGTTATTCAGCAAAAATGTTTATTAAATGTTGTGCTGTAAGAAAGAACATTATGAAGGAGAAGAGGAGGATATTTACATAACTTCGGAATTTGGGCTCAAATGATTTCAGGTTTGGAATGTACTAGGGTTGGGCGTGTTAGTGAAAAATAAGTTAGAACAAGAGAAAATGCTTTTGAAGTGATTCTTGGTAAGTATATTATTTGATAAATGAGTGATTTTCTCTTTTCTTTTAATTGAAAGGCTATTTACCCACATGAAAAACTTATTTGCATGAACAAATTGGTTTCTAGGAATTTCCAGAAGTAAACAGTGATATTATTAGTTGTTTACTTTATTTTCCTGGGCAAAAAGAAGACAGTTATTTTTATGGGGGGCATGTTTCAGTTCTTGGCCCTGATCATTAAACTAGGTAGACATAGATGGTTTAAATATTTCCTTCCTCAGTCTCATACTCCCTTCTCTCCCTGCCCCTCCCTCTTTCCCTTCTTGCCTGCCTCCCTTCCCTTTTCCCTTCTTCCTTTTCTACCTTCCTCCCTTTCTCCTGCCTTCCCTCCATTTTTCCTTCCTTCCTTATTCTTTTCCAGAATGTAAGTGCCTAACAATGTTTATATGCCAACTTTGTGTTTGATTGCTAGATTGGCTGGGTATATTATTCTAGACTAAAATCATATTCTTCAGAATTTTCAAGGCAGTGTTCTATTGTCCAATCAGTTCCATTAGCACTTTTGAAAAATATGATCTCTGGCTTATCTCTTTATAATGATGAGCATTTTCAATAATTAATCTGGGCAATTAGTTGACTTTCAGGCTCTAATCTGTCAGTTCTTAGAAATGTTCCTGCACTAATCCTTTATAATTTTCTCTTCGCCATTCTCTCTGCTCATTATTTCTGAAACATTTACTTATCTCATGTGCATCTTTGATCAGTTATTCCTAATTCTTACCCTTTTCTCTTTTATTTTTTACCTCTTGCTATCTTATTGCTTTCTCAGTTTTGTTTGTGTTTTTACAGGTGCTTCCTAGCTACCAGTTAATGGTTGGCATCACTAATATTCTGTTGGTTCCACTCATGATCTCTTTTTCTTTGTAGATTAATAATATATTTATTATTTTACTGAAATTTTAGTAGAAGTTCAAGGAAATGAGATATAAGTTTTCAATTTGACATGCATAATCAGAAGTCTACAGCTTTTCACTATAAAATTATGTGTTTTTTCTTTATTTAAAATTTTTAAGGTTGTATACCAGACACTACCATATTTTGCTGTGTATAATATACTCTGATGTGTAATGGGCACCTATGCTTTTGGCCCAAACATTCAGGAAAAATAATCTTTCATTTTAATTTTGTAATTCAAAATTTTATTTGTTTATATTTGGTACTTGTTTTTTACATTATAAAAGAATTTTAACATTTATTTTTTAACATATTATAGTACAAGAAATTTTATGTAACAAATAATTACAAAACACACTAACAGATACAAGGTACAAGATATCTTATGTATAAATTTTTTTCATATAAGAATGATAGTTGTATTTCAGAGTATTATTTGCACATGAATATTCTTATTGATTTTTAAAGTTACACTTTTAACTCCTAAGTATAAACAGAAGAATTAAAAACATTTATATGGATACAGAATTAGTACTATCCATGTATACTGTATATCCTTATTTTTCTCTCACAAATTTGGGCAAAGAAGTTTGCATTATAATGGTAAAATATGGTAATATAATATTATATGTCAAGTGTAATTTAAAAATTCAAAAAACATAAAAATAATATAACAAATGAAAATAATAAAATTTTAGATTATGACATAGTAATAAGGGAAAATATTTACCTGTTGCATTGATTTTTAAAAGAAATAATTGTGTATCCATTATGTTGTTTCTTTCTCTTTTCTGATTTGTAATTTTTATTAATCTCTCAATTTTATCATCTTGCTTTCCTTAGAAATAGAAAAAAATTAATCCAAAGTTTGAAACAGATTAGTTATTTTTTACAACTGTTCTTGTTTATTAGTGACATATTTAATATCTTAAAGATTAAGCTAAGCATAGTGCTAATAATTCACCATAAATTTTTTTAAATTCATTTTTATTGTTAGACTTATTGGGGTGACATCTGTTAGCAAGGATTACATAGGTTTCAGGCATACAATTCTACAGTGCATTGTCAACTCGTTGTATAATAAGATCACCACCTAATGTGACTTCTCTTTCCATCACCTTATATTTAGCTTCCCCCCTTCTCCCCCACCCTCCCCTTTCTCCCCTCCCTAATCCACTCATCCCCAAATAAGCATTAAACTATTGATTGTGTCTGTGGGTTATTTGTTTGTTCATTTCTTTTTTCTTTGCTTTCAGTTTTATATTCTGCATATGAGTGAAGTCATACAGTTCCTTGTTTTTTCTGTCTGGCTTATTTCACTGAGCATGATGATCCCCAGGTCCATCCATTTAGTTGCAAATAGCAATATTTCATCTTTTCTTACAGCTGAGTAATATTCCATTGTGTATATGTACCACAGCTTCTTTATCCAGTCGTCTGTCGCAGGACACTTTGGTTGTTTCCATGTTTTGGCCACTGTGAACAGCGCTGCGATGAACATTGGGGTACATAAGTCTTTGTGGACAAAGGTTTTCAAGTTCTTTGGGTAGATCCCCAGAAGGGGGATTGCTGGGTCAAATGGTAACTCCATTCTCAATTTTCTGAGGAACCTCCACACTGCCTTCCACAGTGGTTGTACCAGTTTGCACTCCCACCAGCAGTGTACCAGAGTTCCTTTTTCTCCACGTCCTCTCCAGCACTTGTTATTCCTTGTCTTGTTGATAATAGCCATTCTCACAGGTGTGAGGTGGTATCTCATTGTAGTTTTGATTTGCATTTCCCTGATAGCTAATGAGGATGAGCATTTTTTCATATGTCTGCTGGCCATTTGTATTTCTTCATGGGAGAAGTGTCTGTTTAGTTCTTCTGCCCACTTTTCAATTGGGTTGTTTGTTTTTTTGTTGTTAAGTCTTATTAGTTCTTTATATATTTTAGATATTAGACCCTTATTTGATGCGTTATTTGCAAATATTTATAGTATCCTCATTGAAGTGATTTTTCTAAGAAGTTTTCACTTGAAGAGTTGATTTCCTCTTTGGCCAAAAGTTAATTAGGATAGTGTTTTTAATTTTCAGTATCTGGATAATTTTCTTTCTTACTGTTCACATTTCATATTAAATTATACTTTAATGGTATTGTGTTTTAAAATGTGATTTGCGTATTTTCTCCTTTTTAAATTTAATGAACTCTTTCTCTTGATTTTGTTTTTAATTTGTAGGACTTTCTGTATTTTTATTGTTAAATTTATTTGGGTGATGTTGGTTAGTAAAAATTACATAGATTCCATGTGTACAATTCTACAATACATCATCTATGTGTTGTGTATGTTTTCATCACCCAGAGTCAGTTCTCTTCCCATCACTATTTGGTTGAGACCCTGTCCCTTCTTACCACCCACCTCCCTTCATACCCTTGAATAACCACTAACTACTAAACTATTGATTAAGTCCACAAGATTTTGTTTCTTTGATATTACAATCAGTGAACAATATTTGTTGGCTGTCCCAATTTCTATTCCCTTCTTTTACCACATTCCAGGTGCAGGGGACCATAAAACATGTTTCCAAAGTGGTAATCTGTTGTATTTCCTGGTTAAGAATTTTACTTAAAAAAAAAGAATTTTACTTTATTAAATAAAAATCTAACTATTGTCTTCTTTTTACCTTGAAAGTAGGTATTATGCTGTCAATAACAACAGCCATATTAAACCCTGAAGGAAATCAAACACAAAAACTTAGTGTGAAATCTTGAGCTTTGGAACTACCATCAATTACTTTTTTCATCTCGACACTTTGCTATGTGAAAGAAAAAATAAAAAGGAAAAAAACCCCTCTTGACCCTCTCTGAGCACATTTTAAATTACTGAAATAATTCTACACTAATACGTGATGACTTTTGATGTATCTCCTTGACAGTTCTAAAAGTTATTGTCTGGGAAGAAGGGCAAGATGGTGACTGGAGAAGAGGTCCCTAAAGCCTCCCCCAGAAAACACAATTGAACAGCCACCCAGGTGCCAAGAAAGAGGACCTTGAGTGACAAAACAGCAGCTGAGAAAAACACGCATCACAAGAAAACACCTGAAGTTTGAAGAGAAGGGGGCGACAGGAGAGAAGGAAGGGAGCAGAGACAGATTGCAACAGGACCCGATCGCTGCTGACTATCTGGGAGCAGCACAGTGCACAGGAGGGGAAGGCCAAGAGGCAACAAGAGGAAAAGCCAGAAGAGTGTCAGATCAGTGGGAGACTGTGGAGGAACTGGGCTGGGTAGCTGGACTTTGCAGCGGCATGTTGGGGATGGAGCTTGGGAGCCAACTTCTGGAACTTTTGAGTGATATGAAGGCTGAGCGAGGACTCTGAACTGCAGAGAGGGCACCTTGGCTCCCTGCGCCCTTGCGACCCACAGCACCGGTGCACACGGTTCCTATACAGGGCTGTGGCTCCTGTTCCTGGCCCGCTGCGGAGGCAAGCTGGCTACCTTAGGTCAGGGGCACAGCTTTGGACTGGTGGTGTGCGCAACTGCTCATGCGTCCCTAGGTCCCACCAACAGAGAGAGCCCGCAGACTCTGCCCCAACGGATGGATGCTGAAGCAGGCTTGAGAAGAAAGGCAGATTTGACAGCATTCGCCTCAGCTAGTAGGAACAGCCTCAGCACACATCACCCAGCTTCCCTAGCATAGTGCAGAAAGTGGAGCTTTTTTGGCCTCCCCCTTTCCTACATACTCCCCAACCAACTAACTAACTGCAAGAAGCAGAGGGACTCCAATAGATGCACACCACCTCCAAACGAGGCAGGAGACCAGAAATAAGAAATAAACAACTGCCCTCTCTCCCAAAACTTGACCCCCAATGCCACCTCGTGGTTGCTTTACAGCAAGACACCACAAAAGTACTAATTCGGGTTCTTGGGCCCTGCTAAACTTAATGCCCTCATGTCAAAGAGGAAGAACCCAGCAGACAGGATGAATTCCTTAAAAACTAAAACTCCTCAGAAAGAACATGAAATGTATCCAAAAGACAGCTTATTAGACCTAGAAGTTTCTGAACTAAGAGACAGAGAATTTAAAGTAGCCATTCTAAATGCTCTGAGAGAAATGAAAACATACTGGCAGAGCACCATAGCTGAGACGAACAAAATAAAAAAAGGAGATAAGTGACATAAAAAAGGAACTCCATGAACAAAAGGAACAATTTAACAAAGAAATTCAAAACATATGGAATATCGAGACAGAAATGCGAGACATAAATAATACAATAAAAGAAGTGAGAAATGAAATAAATGCCATAGGGAATAGGGCCAACCAGATGGAGGAAAAAATTAGTGCTATTGAAGATCAGAACACGGAAACAGCTCAGAAAGAGGAAGAGAGGGAATACAGAACCAAAAGGAGTGAAAGAATTCTGTAAGAACTATCTGACTCCATGAGACAAAACAACATCAGGTTAATAAGATTAGAAGAAGGGGCAGAGCATTCAGAGAGCATACTCAAACAAATAGTAGACGAGAACTTTCCA
This sequence comes from Lyroderma lyra, assembly GCA_004026885.1. Taxonomy (NCBI): domain Eukaryota; kingdom Metazoa; phylum Chordata; class Mammalia; order Chiroptera; family Megadermatidae; genus Lyroderma; species Lyroderma lyra. The sequence continues at coordinate 9,345 of PVJL010017960.1, forward strand.
AACCTATGGAAAGATCTGGAACCCAGGTTCAAGAAGAAAACAGGGGTCCCCTAGATACCTGGACCCTAACAGATCTTCTCCAAGACACATGGTCCTAAGGATGTCCAAAACTAAAGAAAAAAGAGACAATTCTCTGGGAAAAAAACTATAACATTTAGAGGAAAACCCATCAGGCTGGCATCAGATTTCTCAGCAGAAACTATGCAAGCCAGGAGGGAGTGGAACCTAATATTCAAAACTTTAAAAGAGAGAAACTTACATCCTAGAATAAATTATCCAGCAAAATTATCTTTCAGATATGAAGGCGGAATAAAAACCTTCTCAAATGCACAGGAGCTGAGGGAATTTACCAGCAGAAGGCTGGCACTTCAAGAAATGCTGAAGGAGGCCCTTCAACCTGAAACAAAACATCAGGTCAAATAGAACAAAGTTGGAGCAACAAGAAAGAAACAAAAAACAAAAACAAACGAAGAAATAAGTAATGGCTACAGGAAATCTTCACATATCGATCATCACTCTAAATGTCAATGGACTGAACTCACCAATAAAAAGACACAGAGTAGCAGAATGGATTAGAAAACATAACCCATCCATATGTTGTCTCCAAGAAACGCATCTCAGCCATAAGGACAAACACAGACTCAGAGTGAAAGGATGGGAAACAATACTCAAATAAAATGGTAATTAGAGAAAAGCAGGAGTCGCTTTTCTGATATCTAATAGATATCACTAGATATCATTAGATATCGCTATACTGATATCTAATGAAATAAACTTCAGGTTAAAAAACGATAGTAAAAGACAAAGATGGACATTAAATAACGATAAAAGACACAATACAACAACAAGAAGATTTGACACTAATTAATATATATGCTCCCAACCAGGAGGCACCAAAATATCCAAAGAAACTGTTAACAGGTTTGAAAGGAGAAACTGGCGAAAACACAATCATTGTGGGAGAGTTAAACACCCCGCTAACAGCCATGGATAGACCATCCAAACCGAAAATAAATAAGGAAATATCTGCCCTAAATGACACATTACAGCAATTGGACATAATTGACATTTACAGGACACTTCGTCCAGCAAAAAGAGACCATATCTTCTTTTCTAGTGTACGTGAAACATTCTCAAGGATAGACCACATGTTGGGACACAAAAGTAGCCTCAGCAAATTCAAGAAGATCGAGATCATACCAAGTGTATTCTCAGACCACAAAGCTTTGAAATTGGAGATCAAATGTAAAAGGAAACTAGAAAAAAACCACATATACATGGAGATTAAACAACAGCTTATTAAAAAAGGACTGGATAAAAGAACAAATAAAAGATGAGATTAAAAAATATGTAGAAACTAATGACAATGAAAATACAACATACCAGAATTATTGGGACACAGCGAAAACGGTAATAAGAGGGAAATTTACATCACTACAGGCCTATCTTAAGAAACAAGAAAAATCACAAGTAAACACCTTAGCATCCCATTTTAAAGAACTAGAAAAAGAAGAGTAGACAAAACCTAAAAGAAGTAGAAGGAAAGAAATAATAAAAATTAAAGCAGAGCTAAACCAATTAGAGAACAGAAGGACAATAGAAAAAATTAATATTATGAAGAGCTGCTTCTTCGAGAAAGTCAACAAAATTGACAAACCCCTGGATAGACTAATCAAAGGACAAAAGGAAAGGACACAATATTAAGGACTTTATGCCACTGAATTTAACAACCTAGAAGAAATGGACAAGTTTCTAGAAACCTATAGCCTACCAAGACTGAACCAAGAAGAACTGAATAATCTAAATAGACCAATCAATAGCAAAGAGATTAAAACGACTATCCATAATCTCCCTAAAGGCAAAAGCCCTGGACCAGATGGTTTCACCAACGAGTTCTACCAAGCATTCAAAGAAGAATTAACGCCTATCCTCCTCAGACTCTTCGAAAAAATTGAAGAGGAAGCAATACTTCCTAACTCATTCTATGAGGCCAACATTACCCTAATACCGAATCCTGGCAAAGACAACACAAAAAAAGAAACCTATAGACCAATATCTCTGATAAACACAGATGCAAAAATCCTGAACCAAATATTAGCAAACAGAATACAACAATGCATCAAAAAGATCATACATCAGATTTCACCAGGAAACTATTAGAAACAATTAACGAATACAGTAAAGTCACAGGATACAAAATCAATGTACAAAAATCAACAGTATTTCTATATACAAACAACGAATCCTCAGAAAAAGAAATGAGGGAGTCAATTCTTTTGCTATCACAACAAAAAGAATGAAATACCTGGGAATTAACTTAAAAAAGAACAGGACAGACTTATACACAGAGAACTATAAGACACTTTTGAAAGAAATTGGAACAGACCTTAAGAGATGGAAAAATATCCCCTGTTCATGGATAGGAAGACTTAACATTGTTAAAATGGCCATTCTGCCCAAAGCAATCTACAGATTTAATGCAATGCCCATCAAAATCCAACAATCATACTTTCGTGAAATAGATAAAAGAATTATCAGATTTATATGGAACTGTAAGACCTCAAATTGCCAAAGCAATACTACATAAAAAGAATAAGGCTGGTGGCATTACACTCCCTGACTTCTATTTATATTACAAAGCATCAATAGTCAAAACAGCTTGGTATGGCAGAAAAACAGAAATATTGACCAATGGAACAGAACTGAAAGCCCAGAAATAAATCCACAAATTTATGGACAAATAACTTTTTATAAAGGAGCAAAAAACATACAATGGGGAAAAGACAGCCTCTTTAGTAGGTGGTGCTGGGAAAACTGGAAAAACATATGCAAAAGGATGAACCTGAGCTGTGAACTCTCTCCATATACAAAAATTAACTCAAAATGGATTAAAGACCTTCATATCAGACCTGCAACAATAAACTGTATAGAAGAAAACATAGATACTAAACTCATAGACCTAGGACTCAAGGAGGACTTCATGAACCTGACCTCAAAGGTAAGGGAAGTAAAAGCAAAACTAAATGAATGGGACTATATCAAACTAAAAAGCTTCTGCACAGCAAAAGAAACCATCAACAAGGCAAAGAGACAGCCAACTGAATGGGAGAAAATATTTGCAAATAATGCATCAGATAAAGGTCTAATATTTAAAATATATAAAGAACTAATAAGACTTAACAACAAAAAAACAAACAACCGAATTAAAAAGTGGGCAGAAGAACTAAACAGACACTTCTCCCACGAAGAAATGCAAATGGCCAGCAGACATATGAGAAAATGCTTATCCTCATTAGCTATCAGCGAAATGCAAATCAAAACCACAATGAGATACCACCTCACACCTGTGAGAATGGCTATTATCAACAAGACAAGGAATAACAAGTGCTGGAGAGGACGTGGAGAAAAAGGAACTCTGGTACACTGCTGGTGGGCGTGTAAACTGGTACAACCACTGTGGAAGGCAGTGTGGAGGTTCCTCAGAAAATTGGGAATGGAGCTACCATTTGACCCAGCAATCCCCCTTCTGGGGATCTACCCAAAAGATTTGAAAACCTTTGTCTGCAATGTACCCCAATGTTCATCGCAGCACTGTTCATGGTAGTCAAGTAATGGAAACAACAAAAGTGCCCTGTGACAGACGACCGGATAAAGAAGCTATGGTACATATACACAATGGAATATTACTCAGCTATAAGAAAAGATGAAATATTGCCATTTGCAACAAAATGGATGGACCTGGGGATCATCACGCTCAGTGAAATTAGCCAGACAGAAAAAACAAAGAACTGTATGACTTCACTCATATGCAGAATATAAAACTGAAAGCATAGAAAAAAGAAATGAACAAACAAATAACCCATGGACACAAGCGATAGTTTAATGTTTATTTGGGGATGAGTGGGTTAGGAAGGGGAGAAAGGGGAGGGGGTGGGAGAGGAGGGGGGGAAGCTAAATATAAGGTGATGGAAAGAGAAGTCACATTAGGTGGTGAACTGATTATACATCAAGTTGACAATGCACTGTAGAATTGTATGCCTGAAACCTATGTAATCCTTGCTAACAGATGTCAGCCCAATAAGTCTAACAATAAAAATGAAAACAAAACAAAATATTAATATAATATTCACATATCTAATTAAATCAGTATTAGAAACAGTAAAATTGTACTTGTTATATTATTTTCTTTTACTTAATTAGTTCAAATGAAGAAAAACCTTAAAATTTGCCTTGAATATTACATTTCTTAAAATATCTTCATATATTTGAACTGTATATTTATTTACATTAATGTTTTTGACATTATACTACTATTGCTGATTATTTCCATTATCTATTTCATATTTTATTATTAGTGCTTTTTACTCTAAAATTTAATATGGTGATATTAACTTTGTGACCCTCTTTGTTTCATGTGTTTTTCTGATTCTTTAGGTTTTAATCTTTATATCCTTTTTACTTTTATTTATGTATTGATTAGATAGTGCAAGCACGTGGTACAAATTTCAATGGGAACAAAACAGTACATTGTGAAAAGTAAACCTCTTTCTACCTCTGCTCCAACCCTGCATCACCCTTTAACAGTGAATCCTTCCAGAGATATTCTCTTAATATATAAGAAAATGCATCATACATTAATTTTTACAAAAATATTATCAAAATACACATACTTTATCTTGCATATCACTTAACTTGATCTTTCTTCCACATGAAGTCCATTCATTGTTTTTTATAGCTACATACTCTTCTATTGTATATTCCCCCTAAATTTACCAAGCCCCTATTATGAATAAGTATGCTTTCTAGTAAGCATAAAATGGAGTTTTATTTTTGACTACAGAGAGCAAACTAATTTTATAATTTATATTTTGTTCGTGACTCAAAGTAACAGAAAGTTCTTGCATTAAAACTATGAAAATGTGTTATTTCACATATTTGGAAACCTGGGTGATATAATCAGTGGCTTAATTACATAACCAAGGACCCACAACCTTTCCACCTTCCTGCTATTCCATTTTAGCAATGACTTCAACCTAAACCTCGTTCTCCTTATCATTTCAAGATGTCCTGTAGTATAGATTCTAATTTTTTCCGTTCAATGTGATAGGTCCAACTTAGACCATGTGTCCACACTTGAACTAATAAGAACTTGGAAGGCAACCTGTGTACCAATTAGTTTAAATTATTCAGGATTATCCTCGGGGGTAGGGGAGTAATGTGGATGTCTTAAAAATATCTGGGTTCTGTTAGGAAGGAGAAGGTGAATAAATATTAGAAATACAGCCAAATGTCTTACTACATTTTCTCAATTTAAAAAACTTTTGCTTTAAGTAAGAAAGTATATTAATTCACATTAATTCTTATTTATGGTCAAATTAATGTATTTTGTTTTGATCTCACTTTCTAAAAATGTTTCTTATGCATAGTGTTCTATCATTTATAAACTATATTAACTTCAATTTTTCTCCATGAAATTAAAAGATATATGTCTTATTACTGTTTTTACTATTTTTTCAAATATAAATTAATTTATATGTTTCTAATTATCAATAGCAATAATAAAATAGTATTTGACACTTATTATATAGAGGGGATATAAAAAATATGTATTATATAAAGAAATTAGTATACTTTTACTTTCTCTCACCCCATCAACTTTCTGATTTTATTTCATAAACTGGGATATTAGTCACTATAATTGTTTATTATAGTGTATGTTATTTATGAACAATTATTTTTATATTTGCCTTCCATATTGCTGCACAATTGAAAATATTTATGATTAATGCTATGTCTAACTTAGTTTTATTTTTACTTCTAGTTCATTTATGTCATGAATTTCCTATTAATGACTTTTTAAGTTTGATTGATCACTTTTTCAATAACAGTGTATCTGAAACTTTTGTTTTCAAGAAACATAGCTATTTTGAGAGAGGAGGCCCTGCCTTGGGGAGTTATCCATCCCATATCTAGCATGCCTGCCCTATCTAGTGTGCCTGTCTTGGTGCAAGCTGCTCCCACAATAAAGCAGTAAATCCCTCCTGCCCTGGTGCAATAATGCTCCCTGCAATAAAACAATAAATCCTAAATTCTTTTTTCTGTAAAAGTCCACAGGAATTCATGCCAATGTGTAAAAGTCCACCAGAAATTTGGCCAGTATGTTCAGACCACCAATCGAAAGGCAACATGATTGCTTCTTTGTCTGAAAGCCTGTAAGTCCTATAAAAGGACAGGACCAGTGTGGGTCAGGGAGCTCTGTTGTTTAAGACTTTTGCTACCATTGCTCTGCTGGCTGAATAAAGGATCCCTTCCTCGTCTATCTTTGGTGTTTGGGTGATTCTTTCTGCTAGGCCTAGTTTCCTGCAATAATTTCAGCAAAATAACATAATGTTAATTTGGTTAGATTTTTTTTTCCTCCCTACCACAGACTTAGATATAAGGTGTACTAACTTAGGCTAGTATGCCTTAAATCATTAGCCAAAGAAGCAAGGACTATGAGAAATACTTCCTGGTAATTAAGAAAACAGAGAATCATTGTTTTGAAAAGCCATAGAAACTGCAGAACCGTGGCCTTTAGTGCCTATAGCTATTGGTAGCAATGGTACAAACTGTTGTGTCCAGTGTTGAGCCCCAACCTGTTTCCTGCTTGTTTTGTAATCCCAGTTGTTCAGCATTCCTAGTGATTCTATGAGTGACCTCATATCCTACTAATTTTATGTTTTGCTTAAATCTTCCAGAGTTCATTTCTGATGTTTAAAACCAAAGCTTCGTAGACTGCTCCCTGTATTGATGGGGTTAAGCTTCCAAAATTCAGCCATTTTTCTGTTTGCTTTAGCCTCTCAGTGAACCACAGTTTTCATGTGCTGCTCCTCTGCACTAGGAAATAAATATCTAACAAGCACTTTCCCCAATGGTCTGATAAGCAGTCTTCACCCCTGGCCCCAGGCTTTTTAAATCAAAAAGTTTAACAGGAATTTTTTTAAGAGCTGCTCTACATGCTTCCAACTGACATTTATTTTTATTCAGAGAGGTTGCTGGAAGTCAACCTTCACTGAACTGCCTCAATTTCTTCCCATCAGCACTCCATCTAGAAATTTCTCAAAGATTCTGACATCTCAGCAGAATTCTTTCCTGGTTATCAACACTAATGTCCGTTTTTTTTTTCTCTTATGTTTTTTATTCCATTGATTGTTTGTTGATCACTCAAAAAGTGGGTAATTCATCTTACTGTAGCATCAGATTTTATTCTCAACCATTTTAGGTGTACTACATACAGTAAAATAAAGGTATGTTCTAGCTGCATTAATACAAGGCTGGTGGAAGCCTGTATATTCCTTTAGTGCTTGGATGACTTCTGATGACAAACTCACTCTGCCTTTTTACTTGTTGATGAAAAATAAAGTTTAAAAGGGTGATGTCCATGTTGAAATGGACCCTGGATGCTGGTTTTAATCCTTACACTTCAAGGTGTATATTTTATGACCCTTGAGAATCTGAACAACCACATCCTGTAATTTGACAATTACAACCAGTGAGTCCCTTGTGACGTGCACAATGCTTTCTTTGCTGGGAATTTTGCCTCACTTGCCTTCACTCGGACCTTAAGAAATCAATCAATCCTAAGATTCATTCTGCTCCTGATATTTCACCCTAAGGATTTTTAGCCTAGCCAATAAGCAATGAAAACCATGTACTCACTTTTCCTAACAAAATGTCATTTTAGAATTGTCTATGTGG